>PNEQ01007530.1:10069-49422 GCA_003012365.1 Medauroidea extradentata | reverse complement strand
AAAGGCAAACAGGTAGGGGTCAAAAGGGAGGGTTGCTAAGGAGGGGAAAGGGGGGAAAGGCACATCACCCTGAATTAGCGTTCATGACTACCCGAGTAGACGGCGCGAAGTTCAAACAGAGCGGAGACACAGACGAAACTAAATTTTAAGTTTATATCAGAAGTACAATTTAAGGAGGACGAGCTGAGAGTCAGCTCAATATGTTTATTACTTTAATTATGGTTAGCGGACGACACGTCCGTACAGTTGATTCACGAGTTATTTAACGACTGACGCACTGCTAAACGTACGAGTTTCTTGGTACACTTGCCAGTATTTAGAGACGTACGATACTTTGAAGATACCAAAAGTTTAGTTCAGTAATAATTACCACAGTAAAAAATAAGTCAGAAATATCACAATCAGATATAATGTTTTATTTTTTCAAAGTATTTTTGGACGTTAACACGTCAATGTTGTGGTTACAGCGAATGTTTTCTTTTGTTCGTCCATTTTCCGTTCCAGTTCGTCCGATCCACGGCCGCGTGGTCCGATCCAAAGTTCCTTGTTCTATTTTGTTCCGTCCTCGCGTCGGTTTATATTTACGTCGCTTCTCGCTTGCAGATTAGGTTATGTGATGCTGGACGTGAACAGTGAAAATGTCTTGCATGGTTTTCGAAACGTGGATACATGTCTTCATTAATGAATAAACTGTGGTGATGTTTATAAGGCAAGAATAAAAATCTCGCATAGCAATCGTTTATGAATTAAGAGGATGCTAATAAATAAATAAATAAAATAAAAAATATATTAAAAAAACAACATGTGTCGTGAATTATCGACAGATTGTTTGGTGATTTATAAAATGTAATTTTTCCAAAACGAAGTTCAAAATAATCCAGGAGGACTTTACAGTAAGTTTAATCACTCATCTTGTTGACAACTTTTTTCTTTATATTGTACCAAATTTTCGTTACGTTAATACCAGAATATTTGAATACAATCGTTAGTCATGACTTGACAATTACTATTAAATTTTGAAATATACAGTAATTACACATGATGTCAATATTTTTATCAAGTTTTTGTGTAATTTTTGTTTCCCTATGTCGATAACACATACGAAATTTCACGCAATATAGTTTTAAAAAATACGACGTTGTTGTTTCCTATGATGCCAACTGTACACACTTTTGTCGGTTGGAAATAGTACGTCGGCGCGACGCACAAATTGAGCCAATTAGAAGCTAGCGAAGTGTAATGATATTACTTTATTTGTTTACTTCAGGACTCAACTTAGAGTGAACGGAGAATAGTAGATGTCTGCCACTCCTTGAAGATGGTATGAAATGAGATCCTGCAATCGAGAAGCGAATGGCGGGGGAAAAGATAAACCGCTGTCTACAACAACGTCCGCACGTTTCCAACATGCGAAAAACCGACCCCGCCGGGAATTAAACCCGGATCGCCAATGGCAACTGCAACAAACGCAAGCTGTAAAGCTCAATAAAAATAAAATTAAATAAATTTGTTGTACTTTCCTGTCCCCTGCCATGTTGCACAACGACGTGAAGAAACAACTGTAATTACAAGCTGTATTGCAGTGATGACAAGAAATACTGTAACTGTAAGACAATACGTAATTTTAATTATTGACGGTGAAGCCGTATTCACAACCACACTTAACATACGTACGTTTGTACGTACGTGAAGTTTCTGGGATTGGATTCGCGATACTAGGCCGAGCAAGTGATTTTTGGTGAATAGAATTTTGCAACAAATTGTTTCAATGCTTTACGTACACTCTGACTCGTTGTTACTGGCAGAATATATAAGGGCAGAGGCTTGGCTCATTTGACTGTACCGACCAAAATAATATTACCGCGACACCACACGTCCGGGATTTGCAGGTAGGAGCCCGAGATACCGAAAGTTAAAAACTTCCAGTCACTGACCTTGAAGTAGAGAAACATGTGCTCACATAAGGCATTGAAACAAATTGTTGCAGAATTATTTTTACCAAAATACACTGGCTCTAACCATGGAATTCAGATGTGCACAAAATTGGTTTTTGTTAGTGCAAAATGTCGGCTGTAAATTACTGCAACTTAATACCTTTGGAACTAAACGCATACAATGATTTATGACGAAAAGAGTAAGTATTTGAAAAATAATTAAAAAATTATATTTAGTCTTTTGTTCTTACGGTTACTTTTCAGCTGGATTCACAGCCACTACTTAGCGTACGTAAGGAAAGAACGTTAGCCACCTCTGTCACGTACGTACTTACGGTACGTGGGGAAGTGAATGCTCGCATGGACACTGTGTGTTTCTACTTTTACACGTGCGTAGGCCAAGTTTTTGGTTGTGAATCCAGCTTGACATGTGCGTGTCCCGTGCGGAGTTGGTCTGGCAGGTAGAGGCGGACTCTGTGATCTCATCAGCAAGCAGGAAGACTCCCCGCAGCCATCGCCGCCCGCTGCTGATCCAATTTTTTGGTCAACTTGAAGTTACACGTGTGTGCGCGCGCTCTTAGGGAGGAGCGGGGAGCGGGGAGGCCATCTCTTCCGGAGCCCGGGAATATCCAATATAAACCTCCCTCGGACATTGAGGGTGGCCGCCCCGCCAAGGGGCGGGCTGGCTGATCGGCGCTAAATTGACCGGCTTTACGACGTTACTTCCTCCGCGTCATCTTCAGCCTGCCCTGCCCTCTCTCTCTCTCTCTTTATCCGCTCTCCTCCTCTCTCCCCGCAGGTTCCCGGTCAGCAGCCACGCTCCTACAACAGCGCGCTAAGTCCTGCCATCTGAAGGGCGATCGTTTGCGATCAAATCATTAATTTATATTTTTGTGAAATAGTGTTCGTTTTGTCAACGATATTTGTGAGTACAGTTTCCTCTTACAAAACAATTTTAGCTCTCATAGTTTTATAATAACGGCGCGTCAAAGTCAAAATTTGCATCTTACGCTGTCATGCAAATAGTGAAAAACAACTGACTTACTTAAGTGAAATAATTAATTCACAGTTAACTAATATCCCATAAACTCCGTAATTAAACATTCAGGATCCCACAACATAATAATTCAAATTTTTAACAAAAAATAGGAAAATACAAGAAAAAAGTTGCAAATTCGACAATTCTATTTTCAATATAAAACTGGGTCACCGGGAGTTTCTAAAAATGTTTTTTATACTATACATTGCATGCTATTTCGCTGTGAATTATTTCACTTAAGTAAATCAGGTGGATTTCACTGTTTACATGGTTGCGTAACATGCAAATTTTGACTTTGAAGCACCGCTATGTGAAAACTATGAGAGCTATAATTGTTTAGTTTGGGGATACTATGCTCTGAAGTATCGTCTACAAAACAACAATATTTTACAATAATATAAAATTGTGATTTTATTACACTTGAACACCTTTAAGGCGCGGGCGGACTGGCCGTGTGCTTGCTTAAATGAGACTCATGTTGTGCGATATCGCCTCTACCACAAGACACTGAAACGACGTGCAGTGGTACCGTAGAACTCTCGCCTGACTGACACTTTCAGTGGTCACCCCATCTTTATATTGGTGAAAAGTTTTAAGCAATATCCGTTGCATGTTTATAGAGTAGTTTTTCAAGTATAGCAAGTTGTAAAAGCTGTTTGTAACCATTTCGAGGGGCCCCTAAATGATTTTTCTAATATTGACGTGATGCTTTGAAACTAACTTTGCGTCATCATTAGAAGTTTCGTACAAAGACACAAAGGGCACGTGTGGAACAGTCTCGTAAGGAAAACGTACTTACGAACACACTGCAACGTATTTTAAGGGCATGGTAAGCGGCGTCCTTAAGGTGTCCGCCTCGGTGGACGTATTTCGCGTGTTGAGTCCTCGAAGTGCGGAAGCTGTAAGGACGATACACACGCACCACACATCTACCTACCTCGCTTCTATGTGCACGTCACTGAAATGGCGAGCTGTCTTGTCGCTGTAACTCGCCTCAATGAGACATTCAGTGGTGAACCTATCATTTTAACACACAGTGGTGGCTCGAGGGTTGTTACCAGGGAGGGCACAGGTTGAAATATTTTTATAGGTTTTGGCTTATACTCTTAAAAATTTGTGGTACTCTGGATGCAGAAAATAGAGAACCAAATGATTTATTGTTAAGAAATAAATAGGACAAATATAAACATATTAGTGTAAAAACTGTGTAGCGATTCTTTTATATCAACGCTAGATTTAAAAAATTATATTATAGAAATCATTACAAAGCTACGAGACATAGCCTTAAGGGGAACGTTTAGTCACCATTCTGGCGTTTTCAAATGTCAATATGGAAAAAAAACTACAAACAGCAATTTTAGAAAATTATATTTTCCAGCTTTATCAGAAAATATTTACCCAGAATGAAGCATTTGGTAACCCTGATCTCTTACCCGCAGTTTAATGTTTGAAATTTCAGCGTCAGAGTTTGTTCGTCAGGAACACGTAACTCTAAAAAATGATTGCTCAGAATGTTGGCCAAAACTATTGTCTAGGATTGCTGTTTTAATTTTTTTTTTTTTGCAAACTGACTTCGAAAAACCTACAATTTTAAATTTTTTATTTTAGCTCTGCATTGCGTACCATGCCTTCTTAATTGGCTTAGTCACTTTTCGAAGTTACGTGTATGCCACCGCTGACTTATTTGTTCATTCCAGCGCTTCCCACATTGTTATAGAATGTATTAGGCTGTTGTTATAAACAAATAAGTTAACACTTACTTATATTATTTATTTACAAATTTGTATCCTTTTAGTAATATTTTCCTCTTCTCTATACCGACATTGATTTGTGTCCGAAAACTATGTCGTTAATGGTGACTAACACCACAATTTACATAATTTAACACGAGAGTCCATTAATTTTTCCCGCCAGGACTCCTAGGTGCGTAAAATACTGATAGTAACCCGCGATCAACAAGAGTCATTTGTTACCAACAAAACTTTAAGAACGATAAAATTATTTGTTCTGCAATTTACACTAGTTTTTTGAGATGCACGTTTTATCTGGAAAGCTTTCAACTATTTTGTTGCATTTAAGAACGGTAAAACGATTTGTTCTGCAATTTCCATTAGTTTATTTTTAGGGGCACGATATATTTGAAAAGTTTTTAACTATTTTTGTTGCCTTTAAGAACGATAAAATTATTTGTTTTGCAATTTCCATTAGTTTTTCGAGGGGCACGCTATGTTTGAAAAGTTTTAAACTTTTTTTGTTGCCTTTGACTTTCGACCTCGTTTTGACTAAATTTACTTAAAACCCATGAATACTTCTATCGTGTACAACGAAACAAAAATTGTTTCACTCTGCTGGAAAAAAACTATCGCTAGATTTTAGCGTGCTAAGGTTTTAAATTTTATATTGTTGATTCATAAATGAACGTAAAGTAGTTTTTAAGAAACTAATATTTTCAGATTGCTTTCCTTTTTCGATGAACTCCAGCCTTCGTGATCGAAGTTATTTATATGTCAACACCTTACTGTCAGACAAGAAAGCTTCAGAATTTCGGGAAATTAAATGGATTCGTGAATCATATTACCGCATTTCTTACTTAATCACAAAATATACAATCTGAATAAATTTGGAAAATTATTAATCTACGTATAGGAGTTAGTGAATCGGTTTTGAGAAAGTAAATATAATTAAAAGGGGTTCAAACTTTTAATTTGAGTATTTAGTTTACATGTTTGCGTATTTCTGTTTCGTGACTATAGTAGGCTATGTATATATTAAAGTTTATTTGTTTTAAAAAATTTAATGCGTTAAGTATTTTATTATTTTTTAAAATAATGAGTGAAACGTTTTTAAAGTATTCCAACCTTACAGTTTTATGGCCACATTTAATTACAGTAGGATTATATAATACTATTAAATACTCCGCTTAAAGCCTTTTCAGCGTTCTCAGTCATTAGGCGACACAGAATAGCGTGTTGTTTAACATTTTTGCGGCAAAACATTTATAAAATGTTATCCCTGAGTCAAAGTGACGATGTATAAAGAACATTATTCACGTTAAATCATGCTAATTTCATTTATTGAATTTACATCTCTTAGGTGAGCATATAAATACAAATGCATCACGTCAGTGACAGAACTTGTAACACAAGGAAACGCGGTAAAAGAATTTTGTTTTTGCTTGCGTATAGTGACGGAAAAGTTCTAAAATTGTTGGATCGCGATTTATGTATTCGAAGAGTAATTAGAAAACAATGTAGTATTGATAGTGACGGGAAAAACTCGCGTGTTCACTGACATGTAGGCTAGTCTCTAATAATATATGTGAACGCAAGCAAACATTAGCTGCTCATTGCTTGCTCGCTGACACAGTGAAATGGACCCGCATTTAGTTACATTGTTATTATTGGCCCATCGACTTCAAAGTGGTGTCAAATGGGTAGGGACCCCTGCTTTTCACGAAATGAATTTTGCCTCACTTTGTTTCGTTGCCTCACGTGCATATCTGCAGTTCTGCTTCGTGGTCTGTGATTGGATATTTTAACTCTTGAGATTCTACCGGCAAATCACAGATGTCGTGTTATTGTAGGAACGTTATTGTAATTGGCGCAGTCAAATGATATATATTGACACGCTGTTAAAAACCACGAAGAAGAATTGCATATGTGTACGAAAGGCACTGAAACAAAGTGGGGGAAAATTCTTTTCGCGAAAAACAGGGGTCCGTTTAATAAGTCAACGGCCAATTGTGAAAGCAGCACGAACTTACAGTTGATGGAATCCTAGCTTGTGCCTGAAAGAAAACTCGAATTTTTCAGGTCTCTAAGTATTCAGCATGTCATTACGTGCAAAATACATATAGTTAAAGAGAATGTTAACGAATAAGGAAGCCTGAAGTGTTCAATGATTACAATCACACTTACCGAGTAATTGTATCAGTCACCCAGATATGAATCTGTAAACTCATACTGCTGTATATGAATGCACAGCGATTTCATGTATTGTTATTAGACTTACGTTTCGTCTTACTTGTATAGAATAGCGAACATGTTTATGTACGCAATAATATCAAGCCTCAGACCAGACGTCATGCACTAAGGACAATTCAATTTAAGTCTTCCCAGTGTATGAGTTATTTTATTGAAGAGAAACATTGTTACGCAGCTATAATCTACACTGCGGTGTACACATAGCAGCAGCTGGCTCTCAAACAACTTAATCATTTCTTTAGCTCTACACAGGAAAAATTAAATTATTTAAAACAAATAACATTTTTGAGGTTGTTTTCCTTGAGGTAAAGAAGTCTAACTTCGAATAAAACACGAGTCTAGTAAAATTATTGAACTTTAGTAATATTTTTAAAAAAATGTTTTGTTGGGTTTATATTAATTTATTTATGGTACGTACAGAAAACTATTTTATCAAAACATTACAGTTAATTTTAAAATATACGTTCCTGCTGAAACAGTTTTATAGAAAAGCAAATGTATTTATTACTGTTAATATAATACTTTAAATAAAAATATTACTTTACGACATAGTTACTTCAGTGGGGTTAATTTTTTTTAACGCAGCAAATGTTATGTTTACACGGGTGCCTTACTAATGATCCTAAACCAGAATGTTCGACGCTAATGTGAGATGCGCGCATCACCTACATATCAACGGAGGTCGGTATAATAAACACTAGAGATCGTACTCAACCAGCGGCTCATAATGCCGCGAGAATACAGCTAGCGTGACGTCACGCACTCCCTTAAACCTCTACAGCGGAAGTGTCGTCAGACTGCCGAGTCACCCTGTGGCGGGACCATCCCACCTTCTCGCCACGCACATGCGAGCGCACACACACGCACAACTGAGAGGGTGAAAAAAATGTGCCGTGTCACGGGTCTCGCTTTCATTCAAATTTTGTCCTGCGATCCGGTGAAAGGAAATAGACCTTCTGGAACAGAGGCCGCCGACAAAAAAGGGAGAGAGATGGCTGAAGTAGGACGCCAAGACTATTTTTTTCGTCCCTCCCCGATCGCAATAACAATAGTAAAAAAAATAATGATCACGGGGGAGGGGAGGTTTCCTTCCCAAGGTCATTAAACAACAGTTGTATGGGATGTAAAACGGTTTTTTTTTGGACGGGGGTATAGCGGATGGATCTCAGGTAGCCGGCGGGGTCGAGAAAGGGTTTCGTGGGCCCGAGATAGGGTTGGGAAGTAGGCATAGGACTGATGGGAAGGGTAGACGCACAGTGTATCTCTCCCCACCCCAGGTGAAGCGGTGATTCATATTCTAATGAGCCAGACGCCGAGAGGCCAGGGGAAATCATTCCCGCGGTAAAGCTTCGCTTCTTCCTGTTCCGGGTCTCCAGGTAGATGCCGCGTCGCGTAGTAGAGTCGCCGAAGTTGACGATGGTGCGGTCGAGGGCGCAGGGTATGCGAGTATGCTTCAACACGCCTGCAGTTCTTGTAACACATCACACGTGTGCCACACCTAGGATTCCTGGGAGACGTCTTAGGCGCCGACCAAACTTGGAGCTGCCCCGTGCCGTCTGAATCGTGGAGAGAACACCGCGTGAGTGATCCATGTTTCTAGTCCACGGCGCGAGACACCAGTTTCCCATCTGACCAGAACCACGCGGCTTGGAGGAAGGTCAGTACGCTGTCTACACAAAATACTAACTCATTTCTATGAAGTTCCTTGGCATGAGAATTCCTGATGAAACTGTGTTAAACATACGCCAATGCAGATGCCTGTCACCCCAGATAACCGAGAACAAACCTATATTGGCTGTGGTTAGCATATACACGAATAAATGAAAAACGTGAAAAATCCCATAGGATATGAATAGTTTCTTTTAACTCGTTTATTTGGTTTTCAGGGTCGGCAGTCAGTGGCGTATGCCCAAAACAATTATTTGGAATGTTACCTCATTTCTTTCTGGTCTAGTTTTCCTACAACTGAAATTCTTTCAAGGTACAGTAAATAACGTTCTTAGCAGCTGCACATAAACATCGCGAAGCTAGACGTAGAATCACTGCTGAAAACGTGACAGTGTCATTGCAAACGCCCGCAAAGAAGTTTGGAGGCTCAGCACAGGAGAAGATAGTATGTTGACCTATTGATGTTATTGTTTGTAACACGGGAGGAATGTAGTGTTCAGCGACAGTGGTACATCAGTAAAGGTTCTGCCTCCTATGTCTGCAGCCATACAATTAAAATAGGAAATCCTTAATAAAACTAAATCCGTACTTCGCAATATTTCAACTTTTAAGAAAAAATCTTTAAAAAAATTATTCTGTGTGAAATTTCAGGAACAATACTTTTCAATAATATATGTTGATAATTTTCGTTTTAATTTTTTAGTAATAACTAATAATTCTTTATACAAAATATATGAGTTAATTTAAAAATTCCTCGCTGTCACATTATTACCTAAGATATTTTACGGACAGCATTGTTTGCTTTAGCGAGGTGATATCTATTTTTGAAAACTTTGATTCCTCATTTGAACTCCGAAACTGCGAGCTGGTAACTAGAGTCCTTAAAATGATGTTCACGTGGCAAAAAAGGCACAATTTTATATTTGCATGCCACAGTGTTAGTTTTATAGACCTTCTCGCTTATGAAAAATTCTTATGTCTCATAGTATTCCCGTAGCGGCATGTTATAGTCAAAATTGTGCAATTTACGGAAACATAGAAATAATAAAAACCAACTTACTTACCAGAATGAAATAATTTATACTGATATGAAGTATAATGAGCCATATACTAAAATATGAAAAACGTATTTTTAAATTTTTTTTAGAAAAAACGAAATTATATTCATTTTCAGATTGAACAAAAAAAAATGGAAAAGAATCTCGTTGTGTAATTTAAAATAGCTTGACATATGGCCCTTATTATTTCATTCTGATAAGTTGGTATTTGTAATTTCTATGTTCCCATAACTTGCAAATTTTGACTTTAACATGCCGCTACGGGAAAATTATAAGAGATAAATAATTTTCACACAAGTAGCTTATAAAACTAACGCTGTGTCGTACAAATATAAAATTATGCATTTTTGCCACTTGAACGCCCTCAAGGACGTTTAAGTGCGATAAAATCATATTTTATATTGATATGGAATAATGTTAGTTTTTTAAACGATACCTGTGAGTACAAGTTCCTCTTGCCAAACAGTTTTAGCTCTCACAGTTTTCTCATAACGGAGAGTCACACAGAGTCAAAATTTGTGTGTTCTGGTGGTATGCAAATAGTGAAACACCAATTGACTTAGGGCCTACGTGGGTGAAATAATTCACAGTGAAAGAACATGCCATGGGCTACGTAATAAAACATTTACTATTTTTGTACTAAAAAAATTGCTGAATTTGCAAAGTTTTCTGTACTTATGAGATTTTTTAAAATTATTACGTTGTGGGTTTTTAAGTAGGCTATTTTATTGCATTGCTGATGGGATTTAAGTTCACAGTTAATTATTTTGTTTCAAAGTAGGTCAGTTGGTTTTCACAATTTGCACGGCAGAATAACGAGCAAATTTTGACTTTAACGCACGGTTATGAGAAAACTATGAGATCTAAAACTGTTTTGTATCGTTTAAAAAACTAACACTATTTCATAAAAATATGAAATTACAATTATATCGCACATGAACACCCGTAAGGTTGGTCCACACACGGCATAAATGTACAGGATAAATTCTTGCCTTTCCGATCTAAAAATATTCAACCAAAATAAATAGGCATGATTTGTATGTATCAGAAGACGTTATAACTTTTCACGTTTTCATTGGCTGTCATAGAAAAACTTGGCGCAAAATACTCTTTAACGCTATGCCAAGCAAGTTACGCTACGTATTAGTTGTAAGCGTCACCAATCGTATCTCAGATATTCACTTTCTTACGATTGGATTTTTATTTGTGTCATGCTGATATGTCGAATGTGAACGGAGCATTAACTGGCGAACCGTCTGTTTCTCACACGCACATTAATTTCAGTAATAATAATATTATTATATAACTTTGAATAAATAACGGACTAGCACAATTTTTGCGGCTGTTTTTAATAGTAACCCAAATTCTGTCTTCTTGTAACTCGTGCTCTCGGGGAAACGAGTATTGTAAATGGAAGGTTGCGTGGACGAGCGCAAACGCGGTAGTAAGAGAAGAGGGTAGACGCGCAGTAATTACTGCGCCCGCGACAATATACACGATAATTATCTCGCTCGTCAGCGCTTAACCTCGTGACTTGTGTCGTCAAGAAGGCAAGGTCGAGTCGTCTTTACAAACAGAAACGTTATTAATAGGAGTTAAAAATAATTTCAAGATCTTATCTCGTAATTTAATTTCTGAGATTTTTAAAACGCGTACTACGGGGAGAATATTTTCTTTTGTTACGTTGTTACGAATTATCTTAAATATATTTTTTTTTAACAAGCGTGAAACTATTTTTAAGTTGGAAGGAAATCGAGGTAGTCAATTTTGACAGCTTAACGCGCCTAATCAATTTAATTCTCGTAGCAACATAACGAGAGGCATGATTGCATCGCGTATTTATTCAAGGTCATGTTGAAGTTGAAGGAGGTATGCTTCACTCTCACTTCTGTAGTTATACGACAGCTGTTTTGCCACACAATGACTACAGCAAGCCAGTAATAAATAAGTAAATAATTCTTGGGGATAGCACGAGCTACCAACTTGTACGGTTAGAAGACAATAAAGGGCCCCCAATTTTTGGTGAAAATATTTCTGTAACAATTTGTTTCAGTGCCTCACGTGCACAGTTGCAGCTCTGCTTCATGGCCGGTGATTGGCTGTTGTCAACTGTTTCCTGTCTTAACGCTTTACTGCAAACCACGAACGTGTGGTATCGCAGTAGCTTTATTCTGATTGGTGCAGTCAAATGAGAAACGTCTTTCCACAAAGACACGCTGTCAATAACAATGAAGCTCAGTTCCAGCAATATACATGAGGTGCGTGTATAGGACTGAAAAATATAGGCTGTTGCCAGATGAATACGTGAAACACTCGTGCCTCTAAACATAACACGCCTGGAAGTGTTCGGTTTTCTTGAGTCGTCCGTGAAAAATTTGAAACTTAGTTAAATGTTTCGACAATTATGTTTTCAGTTGACTTTTAAATGTTTTACTATTGAATTTAATTAATGTTATTACATACTACTCAAGAATTTAAATCGTGAAGGTGCATTAGTTCATCGGGGCAAAAAAATTTTTAAAATTAATATTCGTGTAACATGTTAGCCCATATTATTCTTAGTTTATGTGTGTAGTATTGGTTTATAGTTATTTAATATATTTAGTGTTTTGAATTGAAAACATTCCACAAAAACTGAGAAGGTTAATAATCTCTAGAATATATTGTTTTAATTTTCAAAAATGTTGTTTTTTATTCGTGAATGGATTTTACTTTAAATAAACTTTCCATTTACATGATAAAATAACTAACTTTTCAAATGTTCAAATAGTCTATAGTATTTTGTTTGCATTTTATTTACTATAGAAAGTTTTGATGTTTTGTTTATGTTTAAAATGTACAGCTGATTAAAAAATGAATCTCGATGATAATCGCAAATCATTATAATTTTACACTAATATTTGTCTATGCATTTTGAATTGAAGCGACTGGCATAATTGTTAGTTTTGAAACAATAATGTTTCTCTTTTGCTTTATAGAAATTTTAAACGGCATGTTTACGTTAGAAGGATAGTATAATTATTATTTGATTTTAAGTAAAATGGAAATATTATTATTTCATCAAACTGGCAAATCAATACCAGCCACAAAACCTCATTAAATTTCGGATAAAAAGATTATTTTCAATGAATACTCCAAATTTCCTCGTCAACGCAACGAATACAAAAAAAGAAACTATGTAAAGTAAATAAATACAGCCTACCCTGATTTCAATAAATTGGATAATTCTAGCTGTGCATAACTGTATATGATCCAAGTATCATTCTTAGTTTCGAAGTATTACGCTTATTATTAAGGTTGGACCATTTCAAAATTATGTATGGATAAGGTTCCGTACCCGTTAGTTCATTAAAACCAACCAAGTAAACAAAATTTGTAATTTAAATTTTTTGTTGTATGTTATACAGTTAGGCATGTGTTTCAAATAATTCATATACCTTTCTATTATTTTATTCTGTATTTATTTATTTGCATGTTCAAACGAAACATATAAAATTTTTGGGAATTGTTTTGTTTAGTGTTACACTACTATGATTGTTGTTCAAACCAGAGAGAAAATAAAACGCCTTTAAAACACTGTCCAACTTCTTCATATTCGTATCAAAATAGATAATTTTAACTTTATATTTTTATCGTAGTTTTTTTTACCTACGTAAGAAACAAAAAAAAAAAACAATTAAAAGTAAGTTTTTGTGTACTTTTAGAATGTAATTATCTATTAAATTTTAATATGGCCTAAACGGAATGTATTTAAATATATAGCATTTTAAACCTTAACACACAATAAAAACATAGTTTGATAAAATTAATTATTTTAGTAAACATTTAATTATTAAACACCTTTCTCAATGTAAGCATAACCACGCATATAGAGAAAAATGTTGCACTATAAAAAGAAAAAAAAGTTAAAATTAGATAAATATTTTTGATCTTGTAGATTTATTTACCAATTTATCTTTATAACTGACACATACACTTACCTCCTCCGTGTGATTGAGGCAGTGTATCTGGTATGTACATGTGTGTACGAGTCCGCAAACATATTGCATCAATTACGAAAATTCCGGTAAGCTGTACGCAGACACCATTCTAATTAGTGTTCAGCTACAACGAAATACTTTGCCATTAGTGGATATTAGAAATGTTAAACTCAATATGTTTCAGGGGCTGCAGAATAGATGTGAAACAAAATTCATTTCCGGATATTATTTAGCGTAACACATTAAAATAAATAATCAATTGACTATAGAGGTACGTCAAATTCGCAAATACATTCCAGGTCAGGTTGAACGCCAAAAATATATACTTCATAATCACGTGTGTGATTAGCTGGAGGCTGTCACGAAACGCATTTGACTACTGCAAGCCAGTAGTAAATAAGGAAATGATTATAGAGCTATCGCTTGTAATGTTGTAAGCCAATGAATAATCGACTGTGTCCAGAGCGTGTACAGGACTGAGCAATCTAGGCTACTGCCAAATGAATCCGCGAAATTTACGTACCTCTTAACTATTTAAAAGAAACTTGGAATTCAAAATATTTTCAAAAAGTACGTATGAAAGCTCAAGAATCTTTCCCAAGTATGTCACGAAAATTTACTTGGGAATAAACAATACTCGAAATTTAAATATATCACAAACTCGTTTCCCAAATTTGAAAATTTTTCCGGTGCCATGCCGCACAGCTCAAGGAAAAAAAATCTCTTTGAATGAGATTCGTACCGCGGTAGTGTTCATTTACAAACAGCCATTTTCGAAGGCTTTGGCTTTTAAATTTTATCTCTTACAAGTAAATGGACGAATAAAACAGATCACTGCCTACTCTGGTATAGGCCATACTAAAAATTAAACTGTTAGTCACTGGATTATGTTATTGGATTAATTAATTTTTCAAAATTCTTAACTTTTGAACACTTTGCACCGATATAAAATACAGAAAATGTGTTTTTCCTATAGGAACAATGCAACAAATTTTGGTATATCACAAGAATAACAAACAGTAAGTGAAAAAGTTATACAGAATTTGAAAAATCTACTTTGAGCGAATACGTAACCATAAAAACCAAAATCAGACACACATTGAGTTGTCTTTCACGGAACAATTCAAATAAATTATATATAAACAACTGTGCTCAAATTGTGTTATGAATAGCATCTTCACCTTCGCAAAGCTGCTATGTATATGTCACTTAATGTCATCATTAATTGGATTATTAGCGTTATATATTATGTATTTGCAATCATTGCCCTATTTAACATACACGTAGTGTGTTCATATAAGTTAACAAAAGAATGAAACACTCCTCATAAAACTTTAAGTGTAATTTTCATGAGATAGTGGCATTAGAAAAAAACATAGTTATCCATCCAAACACAAAGACATGAAAAATAGTAGTCTACAGTAACGTTACAAAATTATAATTTTTGAATATGAAATGATTTCCGAAAAGGTGCAATATGGTATTTTCAGCCTAATGTGCCGTATACATTAACATATTTTCTGACGTACACCAAACAATATTATATTAAATGTAAAATTTAAAAATAAAATCGCTGTGTTCTGGAGTGCCTACAAAATTCGTAGAGTTACTTGTAAGACTGATTTAAAAATTAATTTTAAATCTCAAAGGAAAGATGTTATATAATGTTACTTGAAAACAATTTATTTGTATTGTCGTGTGTAGTACACACACGCAAGTTTATACATAGGCTAAATATAATTTTACTTATACATTTTCCGTGTTTCAGAGTTTTGAAGCAGCTAACATAAGTCATGGAAAAATACTTGTCAAATTGTCACCTATTTAGTAGGATAGGACAAAGTACCAATTTATTATCGTTGCCGGGAATCTCGTCACTTTCCTTGGTTTGTGACGTTTCCGAAATGAAAAGTTTTTCGTAGAATCAAGGTTGTTGTATATACACAAGCTTGTTAAAAAAAACTTGTAAAAGGCAATGAAATAATAAGAAAATTTACTCACCGATTCTAACGCGAAGTAATTGTTAAGGGAATCGCTACGCTGAAAAATGATATTTTGATGTTTTTATGACAAATATCACGATATAATAGAAATTGGACAGTAAATAATAAGTTTCTTTAAAAATGGGGATTTGCGGTCCCTGAAGAAGCAATTGTTATTACCTTCCCTGCTGTTACTTGATTTTAATTAATGCCATGCTGGTTTCGAAAAACATTTTTTTACATTAGGCTCCAAAAATTTTAACAAACTTAATAACAAGCATGTGTAAATCAACAAAAATTATATTTATTACAGAAAACTCTGAGGAATGCCGTTTTTAAGGAAACTGTGTGTAATATTCAAGAATTGAACAGTTATTGCCCGAGTGTAGGGCAGTATGCAGGACACATGGGCACATTTCGATAATGGCCGCAATATTAATTACAATTATTTTTCAGTAGTACAGTAATTATTATTTTTTTAGTTACTAGTACGTTACTGTACTTTGTGAAACGTAGTTTTTAAGAAAAAATAATGACTCGTTTAATTTTCAGAAGTGAAAAATATTAATTCGTGCTTTCATCTCGATCGAAATTCCTGATTTTAGCGTTCCTAAGACAAAAATGTTGGGGCTCTTAAACTAAAACTTAGCTTAAATATTCCGATAGTAAATTTTAAAAATTATTCAATTGCTCTGCAGTGAATCACAGAGGCATGTCATTTGTTTTCACAGACAAGAGCAGCCAATAAGACAATAACATACTCAAACTTGAGAGTAATGCCTCTCGCAAGTAGTTTACAAAAAATTGTTGTGCTAAATTTTTTCATGTCCCATTATTTTAAAAAGTAAGTATTTTAACATTGGGTAATGTACTCATAATTTGTTCATGTAGTTGTATGTTTTATTTTTAGATAAAGTTAAAACCTATCACAAAATCACTTATTTCTGATTTATTTAAAATAAAATGGAAAAACCCATACTAAGGACTTTGGTATTGTTAAACAATGGAAGCAATCATCACGATAAACTTTTATGTCACATTTAAATAACTGTCGTGTTTGTTAAACTAATGAAAACCAATGCCTGAGATGTGTTAAAAATTAAAACATTCTGCATATTATTATTTATATAATTTATATTTGGCAACATTACAGTCTACGCTGGAGTCATGAATACATTGAATAAATAATTTTCAATTTCTAAAACTGTAATACTTTCGTATGGCATTAATGAAAATTATTTGAACGGCAAAAATTCAATAAATACTGTAAAAAGGATGAAGCTATAAAATACGTGCCAGAATGAATTATTATTCAGGTACTAAATGTTGAAATTTATCATAATGATTGATTTACTTTTTACTCTTGATCCGCCTGGCAAAAAAAAAAAAAAAACTGCACAAATTTTAATTAAAGGACTGCAAAAATGATTTATTCTTGTAGGTAAATCTTTTCTGCTCTGTTGTTCAAGATAAAACATGCAGCAGCGCAGCCCATATTTTAAACGGTATTACTATAAGTTTTATCTGAACTTTGCAATAAAACATTTTGCCAAAAATATAAGAGAAGGGGGAAGTAAATGTAACCTTTAAAATCGTATCTTGAAGTGATGACCTATTGGTCAATTAATGTCTTCATGCTAAAATGTAATTGATTATGAGACGTAAAATATTAATGCTCATTTTACCTAGGTGTTAAATATTGAACACTTACATAATACTACCAAAGATAATTATTTATAAGCATGCTGTCAGTAAATAAAAAATATATATAGTATTACAGTAAACAACTTAAAGTAATTCAAGGCATGATTAGTTATATACGAAATAAGAAATTTCGTTTTCATACAAATTATGGGCATTAGCGTACTTTTAAAGATCTAGGGTATTATAATTTGGTTTATGCCGTAACTATTAAACAAAATATCTAATGACTCTGGCGTCATAAAGTTTAACGTATTGTTCAAAAGATATTAAAAATATATTGTTTTACATTTCCATACTATCCATTACCAACGCGAACCTTCGTTTTTTCTTTACGTAGTACTAGAAGCACAACTTTTGTGGCAAATATTTATATTTGTCACTCTTTAAAACAAACAAACACAATGTTAATTTTTAAAAAGAAAATTTTAAATAATAAATTTAAAATCACATATTATGAGTTATTTGAATGGCAGTAATATAGAAAACATAAAATATATAAAATTATTTGTGCTGCATTTACAGGAAAAGTTGCAGCTACGTGTATCTGACACAGTTTCAGAAACATTTTTCAGAAACTTCATGATTTAAAACAGGACTATGTTTTTTTAGAATTTCAAGCACCTTTTTAAATTAACGTTTTCTCACAGTTTCTCTTTAACACACGTGGATTGCGTTTCGAAAAGGAGTTTAAGTGAGGATTTTGTTTTAGTGCTAACTAACAAAAACCTTTTCGGCTGTAAATAAAACCTTCCGTTTTCGAAACTGAATCTGATTGGATGACAAACCAAAATATCTTGTTCTATAATCTAAAGTACTGCAGAAATGTTATAGTGGTTAAGTCTACAACAATTCATGTGGATGGGTTTCTGTTATTTATATTGTAACACTTCCTTAAGGAGGTAGTTTCCTAGAGTTAATAAATCTACGTTTGCTTACTTGTATCTAAATTTATGCCTTAATTTTGAAATTCATATCCAGAAGTGACCTAAAGCATTATCTAAGAAATATTTTAAGGTTATGTGAGCTGACGGTTGTCTATACTTACTGATGTGAGCCTGAAATCAGTTCATAATCAATTTATCTCCAATTACGATTATGTACGCAAATCAAAACAGTAAAATATATAAATAAATATTATCTTCAAATAACCTTCAACATATTCTCTATTTCCTTCAGGGACGGATCTTGGCATTCCTTCGCCCGTGGCAAGATTTGCCCCCCCCCCCCTCCTTTCACCGCACTTTTTCCATCAGTCCAATCAACACAACAGTAATAAACGTATCTTACGTATCGATACCCTCATGAGAAAACCTCGTAACTCCATTTCTTTATATTTTCGTTTTATTTTTACATTCTACCCCGAAAAAATTCCTTACCAACTGCGAAAAGCACGCATCTCCAGTTATGTTTTTCGAAATTTTAAAAGCAAAATTACGAACTCTCGCAAATCCATTGTTGGATTATAACAAGCGAAAAACTCTCTCTCCTGTAAAAAAAAAACTGATTTTGGAGTAATGAGGTTTTCACATGTATCTTCCGATATGTTTTTTAAAAATATTAAAGCAAAAATTAGAGCTCACGAGGCTTTATTGTTGGATTGTAACCAGCAAAAGACTTCCTCTCCTGTTAAAAAAAAAAAAAAAAAAATTTGGAGATACGAGGTTTTCACATGTATCTCCAGATATGTTTTCTAAAAATATTAAAGCAAAAATTAGAGCTCACGAGGCTTTATTGTTGGATTGTAACCAGCAAAAGACTTCCTCTCCTGTTAAAAAAATTATTTTGGAGTAACGAGGTTTTCACATGAGGGTATCGATATGTTGTTTTGCACTCGCGTAAATAACGGTATAAAATTTTAGTAGAAATACATACAATAGGTACTTACCAGCTACCAGTAGCATGTATTAAGAGTTTTTTTTATATCTACTTTCCTCTAGGCTAAACAAAATATTTACCGAAAATGCAATGACGTTCAGTGATCATGACTCTGTCAGCACGGGAAGGACTGTAACCAGTAACATCTAGGCTGGGCAACAGCGTAGTATCTGTAGGTTGTGGTGAGAGAGAGAGAGAGAGAGAGAGAGAGAGAGAGAGAGAGAGAGAGTTGCTCCGCTGTTGCAGTATGACGAGCTCTCTAGAGGAGAGGATTTGCCGGCGCACGGTCTGGGTACTCGTATTAAGAAAGGACGAGAGACTGGATTGCAAGGAGAATCTGTATTGCTGGCTGGTCTCTTACCTGTCCTCCTCACTACCTGTGCTATAGCCTGGCTCACAAAGAGCGGCTTCTTTTACATCTGGTAGATGCCATTTGAATAAATTATTTTCAATGAGTGAATTAACGTGAAACTGTGTTAACAGCAGTTAAAACCATATAAACCTAATCGGACGGTTTTTATATAAAAGAAACCATGCGATATTTTCTGATTGTTCGATTTATATACACCAAGTACATAACAAAGCTTTAAATTTTACCCATGTAAATAGAACCAGCACCATGTGCCCTGTGCTACCAGCTGCAATGCACTGAACCAACCTTCACACAATCAACTTAACTTTGCAAGCTGTTTTCTCAAATTATAGGACATGTGGCTTGGCTCGTTTTATATAAATGCCGCGCAATTGTGACGCACTATGCACAGAGCCAGTGATTTTTGAAGGAAACTAATTTTGCGCCAAGCTGTTTCAGTACCTTATGAGGCCATCAAAGCTGTGTTTCATGGTTATCGGTGACACGCCATAGTGCAGAGGTGATACACATTTGACTGTGACAATGAGAATTATATTAATGCTACACCACGAGTCTGTGATGTGCGAGAAGAACCCCAAGGTGCTCAAAGTTTAAAATGGCCAACTACTGACAATAGAGCAGAGTTGCAGATTGTCACGTAAGGCATTGAAGCAATTTGGTACAGTGTCATTTTCACCAAAAACCAGTGGCTTCAAAACGGACCAAAGAAAATACGTCTGCTTGACTGTCAGAAAAGTGCGATTATTTGTGGGATAGATTATACCATAGTCACGTCCAGTCTCACAATCTGGGACTCGATTATGATTACATTTCAGCGTTAGCGTTGGCCGTGTTTAGCTAAATAATTAACATTTTGTTAACCACCGGTAGTCGAATAACACGAGATGAGCATGGATCAATGGTGTACTGGACGGGTAAGAAGAAAAATTTCCCGCTTACGGTAAAACCCGACATGTTTCCCATTTGAGAAAATTTGGAAGAAACCTGACGGGAATCGTATCCGGAGCGTCTTTGTGGTAGGCGAGGGTACCGTAAATTCCGTTTTTTAATTTTTAATGTAAAAAAAATCCGTTCTTCGAAAATGTTTCCAAGAATATTTATCAATTTGTTGTTTAAAAAAAAACTTCTGTAGAGCAGTTTGTTACGAATCTGAAGATTTGGCATTATAGCTTGAACAAAGCTACGTCCGTAACAACGGACTCCTTTCCATAGTCATAGGTGTATACACATTGAATTGTATGAAGAAACTAATAATTGTACAATAAAAATGTTTCTATTATCTTTGAGCCAACTTAAATTGTTTCTAAAACCTGCCAAGGACGTTTGGTTGGTCATTACTTGTTGAGAGGGATTTTGCTCACTTATGTTTGTGTCCAATACTTTCCAATTTGTATATGTTTTAATAAAGGTTATGGTACTGGCTTTTTTATCCATCCCTTGCAAACTAATTTCTTGAAGGGCAATACGTTTGTGTCTTAATTATGCTCAGAGGTATCTGAAGTGTGATCTGAAAATTCTGATCCTAAATATGCCAATCTTAGGTTAATATAAAAATAACATAATTTACTGGTCTTGAAGTAGCTGAATGAGCAGACATTACATCACGAACTAAATGAAACCTAAATTTAATTTACAACCCTCGGAACCCTTGTTTTATAAACCAGACATTAAAACCCCTGACAACCTAAAAATAAATTCGTATAAGTCCCAAGACAAAACAAATGATTTCGTGCAGCGAACGGTTTTTTTTCTAAGTCGTGTCACACATTTAGGATTTCTAAGACATAATATGTAAGTGCGTGAAAACACAAGGCACGTACGACACGGCACATTCCACAAAAAATTCGCACTAACATGTTATGAATTAATACTGTTAATTGTAGCCTATATTGGCAATAAACAGTATTTGTGAACAAAATAACTAAACTGTTTTTTACTTAATTATTTAAAAAATAATTTGTTAACACTTTAATTTCGATTAAATTGTAGCCAGAAATTCTGTGCCGAACCAGTAACGGTGGTTGGCCAAGAATTTTTTATAACAACATGGTTTTTCACGTTTTTCGTCGTGTATTTATTTTTATGGGCATGTAGGAAAATAAGTACTTATAGGCTGAAATTTAGTTACTCCAAAAGCGTATACGAGTTGCATTGTACTTCTCTAGGTGTTTGACACGCTTTTCATGTTTATTTTGGAAACTAGGTGCATACACCATACAGCTTACAAACTGGTGTACCAGCCACGCGTAACTTAGATAATCGCCAACTTTTCCGAAAGACAACCTGGTAGCTTAATAGAAATGAAAACAGTCTTACTAATATGATGGACTTAGTAGACTATATACTCGGCCAAGGTACTTAGGTACTACTGGCATTCGAATTTTTAAGATTTATTTCAAACCGTTTCAAATAACTAGAATATTTGTTAACCAAATGCTTGGAAAAAAAATTGAGACAGTGTACAGTCATACGATACATGCAGAGCGTTTTTTTAAATAATGTAACGTTTGCTAACAAAAAAAAAATAATTTTGCTTTATTTTGGCTTATTTTGACAACAAAATCCGTTTGGTATATTGCAACAGAAAAATTCAGATACAAACGATGACATATAAGTGTTTAAACTGTAAGAATGAATTTTTTATGTATATATTAATTTGCGTCAAAAATATTTTCGAAACAACTGAAAAACTAAAGAGCAAGGCATTAAGGACCCAGAACAAGTACTACGTGTTTATGTTGATTTTGCTTAGGAGAACGGCAGAACTATATATATATGCACTCACTGCCTCAGATTGATACAGTTAATTTTCTTTGCTAGGGCAAAGTCTTCGACAACAATGAAAATGTTTGTTTAAGTATGAACATTTGCAAATATTTAATAATTGAAAGGAAAAAATAGCGTAGTAATTAAAGTACAGCAGTAACTTTATAGGATTGAGTTACTCAATGTTTATAGTTAAATTAGTTTATTTTAGACAAACTTTATTTTTCGAAACTTATTTCCGTTTCATCCATGGAAACTATTTAATTATAATAGTAACACCAGAGAAATGTATTTTGAATAGTTTTTTTTTGTATTAAAAATAGATTCCTTTACAGGAAGTTAAACAACCTCAAAGAAATATTCATTAAAATACCAAACTGTGAGGTTTGCAATGGTTCAATATGTGTTTTAGGTCCACACATCTTCCGCGATAGCAAGATATAGACCGGATCAGAGGAGTGAAACATGAGAGGGCCTAGCAGCTCAGGTAAGTTGATCTACAGCTAAGAAATTTTTTTCTCGTAAAATGATTCAATGTTAAGTAGTAACATAAAACACTGTAGCTCGCTTCAATTTCAGTGACCGGATGACTTCAACAGCTACGCATTCATGCGCCTATTGTCGTTCCGTAACACAGAACCATAATCTGGTAGGCTCGGTCAAGTACGTTAACTCTTAGCACAAAGACACGTGACAAACTGACAAAGAAAACCAAACATGAGTGACCTTTAATGCCATTAGTTGGTAGCCTTGAAGTAAATTAAATGCTCCCGAATAAAATCAGTAGTCCTGAACCGGAACATATTTACGAAGGGGAGGGGGGTGGCACATGCCTTCTCCTTTTTCTCAACACAGCACAGCCATACTCAAATAGCAGTTATCAAACGATAAAACGCTAAAATTGAGGAATTAGGACTCTACCGCTGCTAAAAATTCTGAATCGAACGTTAATTGAAACTGTGGACATTTATATTGTGTACTGATTCACATTGGAAAACTGTAGGCCTAAAGATGGCCGCAATGTTGCGGGACGTGGATCGCATAATATTTGTTATGTGCCTCCCCTCCCCCTTTCCCGTAAAACAGTTCTAAATACGGCCATGGTGCCGAAGTTACTCAAATCAGTCGAGGGCTTGTGAGCGTAGCAAGGCTATGCTAGCGACTCGAGTGCACGTGACCTTGATGTTAGTAGGCGAGTTCGGCCAGGTAGCGCGGCTCCGGTGATAGGATTGAAATAAAGCAGCAGCGCGGCATAGCTTCCGCCTTACCTCGACTGCCCATTTCCCTTTCGACTCTGCGCAACAACGGCACAAGGCACCGCCAAGCGCTCTGCAGAGATTCGTCCGAAATACATATGTAAGAAAAGTGCTCGACGTGATCGATTGGTGTCAAAGAACATTTCAGTTCTGCAAGTTTATCTTAAGTCCTCTAGTATTATTTACCATATTTTTCGCAGTCGGAAATGGCGAGAAATATTTTTTTATGGTCCTTTGTATGAAAGCATGTAAATGGTATAACATGCATGTACATTACATCTTTATCTGTAATATTACTCCACGAAATACAGGCCTACCACATAATATCTAGCGGTGAGAAGACTGCATGCGAGTTCTGTGACTTTCGCCGTGTTACGCGTGCTGTGTCGCCTTAAGCGCTTCGTGCTTTCAGGACTTGGATGTGCAAAGTAAGTCCATCCAGTCGCTGCCTTAAGACAGTGATCGTCTTAAAACAGTTCACATAATTGCTGCATGTAATTGTAAATTTAAAAATAATATTATTTTATGTTAGGTAATTTCAACAAGAGTATTCCATGCGAGGAATAAGTGTATTATGGCAAGTACAGGTTACGTTAAATATATGATATTTTGTAACGTCAGTGGCTGCCGGCATTCCTAAACTATATTTCCTAAAGGTACATTTTAAATATTTAGTATATTTTGGTTAAGTCGCACGGTAAAACTGATCAAAGATATTAACCTGTAAAGGATGCAAAATAAAATAGAGTAGAGCTTACAATAATGTCGACAATTCAAAACATTATGTAAAGTAAAAGAAAATTATAATTAAAAGATATGACTGTTATGAAATATTAGTTTATTCTATAAAAATTCAATTTTTTTAAAACACATTGAATATAATTTCACAGCAATTATTCTTACATTTTATTTATACATATATAATTCAAATTTTTAATTAATAAATTTGGAATTTAAGAGTTTGCGAATATTACAATTACGATAAAGTGATTAAATACAATGTTTTATGAGTGCTGACTTTCTTTACATTTTATACTCGAGTACATTCTTATTTCTCCTGCTTTACCCAATTATTTTTAAAAATATGAGTTGCGGGAAAAGAAACCGTCCACTTTCTTAAACTGTCAATCAATCAGCCTACGTACTTATAATGTGGACAAAAGATACTTAAAAGAAGGCTTGTCTTAAATTAACCTCGTAAATTTTAATATTCACAACGAATCCGTTATTTATAGACTTAGGTATTGACAGATTATGTTTGCTTCATAAATAAATAAATAATCTAACTACCTGCTTAAATAATTGTGTTAACTCATTCAATAAATTGTACAGCATGGTTTGAACTATGAGGATTGTGCCTTTACAACGTGCAATGAAAATCACATAAATTAAATCAAATAGGAAAATATAAAAAAAATAATAGAATATTAAGGCAAAATTACACATGGCATACCTTCGCGCAACGTACTACATATCACATATTAGTAAGACCTGGTGAAACATTTAGTTTCGTTAGTGCATGTAGGCCTATTTATTTACATGAAAGCACTAAGAAAGAACAGAAAAAGGTATACACATGTGTGAGGTTCTTTGAATTCAGTTCATATGCAGACTTCACCTACGCAAGTTAAACAGTTTTATAATAAACTTCTATCGTTTGTCGCTCTGCACATTGTTGTGCGGCCTGAGCAGGTGGACATATAAAGAGAAAAATGAAGTCATCGTAATTACCCCCCCCCCTCCCGGCCTTACATTGTTCTTCTCCTTACACAGCGATAAACACATTGCAAAAGAACAACACACTTGCTCTGCTCATTTGTTACAGCAAGCGTTTCACCGACGCCTTCGCAATTTATTTCATTGCATCTCAGGCACGAGAAACAGAACCTGACAGTTCCAGTTTTATAAAGGCAGAGACTGTCCTGTAGAAACCTGTCTTACCAAGAAACAACAGATCATGACACTTTCATTCTATAAAATATATTTTGGAAGAATGATATTATATATGATGTTACAGGTAACTGACAAATAATGGTTGATGAATTAAGCAAGGTAATTCTCAGTGTGTGATTTGCGCTCATGCACTCTTTATTAAACTTCTGTTATAAAGTTCCTCGTCATTATACTGGATTACTGAGGCATTTGATTCTATTTAATTAAACATGTGTATTTTTCTTGAAACAGATAAGCTGTGTAAGAACTAAAAAATATGCATAGAAGAGAAAAAATAAATGATAAGTGATTCAGAGATTTGCCAAAAGACTTTTTCAGTAAAACGGTCTCTCATACTACTGTATGCTGTTGTACTTTTAACGTGTATTGAGTGTCTTTCACTTGTTAATGAATGCCTTTTAGCACAGTTTTAAGATTGAACTAAAATATTTCACACCAATCCATTTATTGGTATGACAATTTTTGTTTAGTGGTATAAATCTGTATTAGCTATGGAAATCAACGTCATAGATAATAGAGATATAGGAAGCGGAATGCGAGATTAAAAAAGCCGAAGAATTGGCTTCTTGAAATTTATGGTGGCGAAATGTTGTTGGGGGCATTCATACTAACATTTTTATGAATCTTTTATTTATCAGATTTCATGAAAGACGATTTTTACCGCCCTCAAAACATAACACTGCAATACTTTTTGCCACGTTCTAGATAGTTTTCACACTAATACTCAAAATATATCCTCATTTTAAAATCAAATCCTAGCATTTTCGAAACTTTGTAACTTTAAATCGCCATGTAATAAACTAAACAACTAGATTTTGAAATGTGTCGTTAAAGTTAAGCGAGACGAAATACAGCCTCAGAAGTGAGATAGTTTACCAGGCCTGTTGTTTCCTTTAAAGGATCTTTATAAGGTTTGTATAGCGAGGTGTTAAAAATGTTACGAACTGAAGTGTTTTATTTCCTTTCATGCATCTGTTAGTTTTCTGAGACTCAGCAACATTCGTTAGCAATGACATACATCGAACAAAACACTTCAGTTTGTCATACTCCCCCACAGCAAAAATCATGCAACGCTCAAAACATACAAAAGTTACATTTTCCAACCATCGTATTTGGAAAACAACGTTGTTTCTATTTCCACTTTAAATAAAGAATCATGTATTTCTAAATGTCTTCCACGAGACATTTCATAGGTAGCCTAAACTGTGTGATGGCAGTTAATATGTGGCATGAATTTATTCATTTTCTTGCAATTTCTCTCCTGCTCAAATGGCATAATTTCATGTTGGTGTCGTACGTACATAATTTAACAGCAACAATGCTGAAGCCAATACCGGTAACAATGCCATATCTGGATAGTCGCTACCTGACAAATTATGTCAAATTATGTAACAGCTGATACATAACTTGTTTCTGCCAGCATCATCAATTAACTTATTACAACAACAGTTTTATTTTGAGAAGATAAACATTTAAAGCTTTTTTACAGAGTATTTGCACATGGCACTACAAGAAATATGATTTTAAATGTAACTGTGGCCTATTTTGTAAATATGTTTGTGATAAATGAAATTAATGACGGTGATCTGAATATTTGCTTCTAACATAATTGCCTGCTTCAGTAGTCACGTTGTTGTTTTTTTTTTAATATCATACACATTGCTCAAATCTTAAAAGGAAATAAAAATATCGAATTCAAAACAAATACTGACACGATCTTTCTAATTGTTCAGTAGAATAAAAAAAAACGTTCTGGCATCTTTCCTTTCCCTTGTATATGTACGTGCTTTTGTAGGTTAAATAGCTCTGATATTATGAAAACAAAAATTATTTAATTATTCAAGAATATGTCAATTAAAATAGTTCTAAAAGCGTTTGCTGTGTACATCTTTAATTGATTCTGGAAAACAAATTACAATACATGTCGATAATTCGTAGGCAATTAACAGTGTGTTACGTCTCATCTTAAGAGTGCGTGGTAGATAAATAAACGCTGAAAACATCAATTGAATTCTACGCATTTTCGAAGCCAATATGAATAAAATACTCAATGACAGTCCTAGATAATGGTATTTGCCAACTTTATCAGTAAATATTTATCCAGAATTACTCATTCGTTACCCGTGATCTCTTGCACCGCAGTTAAATGCACGAAGTTCCGGCGTCAGAGATTTTGCCTCAGAAGTTCGCAACACTGGAAACAATTTAATTTAAAACGTTGGCTAAAACTATTGTCTAGGATTGCTATTGTTTAACTTTCGCAAATTGGCTTCAAGAAACCTGCAGTTGTAGATTAATTCTTTTAGCGTTGAATTATGTATCACACACTCTTAACACATAGCATGAAGTTTTAAGGTTGGTAGCAATTACTTATTACAGTATTATTTTTTTCCTATAATGCACAGATCACATTTCGATGTAATATTGTGGGTCATAGGATCAGTGTCGTGTAACAATACTCAGGACTGTACATGCAATGTTTATAAAAAATAATAATGGGGAATGCGGGTGGTGAATAGGGTGGGGGTAACAGTGAGCGAGTGGCAGAACCGTGGATGTCTTTGTCGATGAAGGGTAACGTGGAGTGAGGCCCTATGTACATCGGAAGAGCGGCGGAACGCAAGGGTTGGGGGAGCTGGCGTGCGCCAAGAGAACCGACCAGCCAGGGGCGACGTCCGTCACGTCACCCACATCCTGGATTACTTGCCCGGGAAGCGAACCACTGCCACTTCTGTGGGAGGCCGGTCAAGCTGCTTTCACACGCGGGCAACGACTATCTTTTCTCTACGCACAACTGCACAACAAGCCATGACTCCGCAAATTATTTTATTTGTACTGTACATTGCTTAATTATACTTTGTATGATACTACATCACAAATATGCACCACCGAATCATTTAAAAAGCTAAAAGTATTTCTCATGGTCATTTTTCAACAGAACAAAATTATGTGAGCTCATTTTTGTTATTATTATTTTATATGAAGCTGAAGGAAATACTTATGTTCTCGTGTTATTTAAGTTCCAAGGGCATTTCCGTTTTTTAGCGTTACGTTCATCTTCTTTGTTTGTAAGCTGCACAATTTCGTAAACATTAGATGCTAATTTAAAAGATCCTAGCTGGCCCTGCGAACTCTGTTCCGCCTTAGAGGCAATAAGTAAGCAGATTTTGGATTAAGTAATTTAATGATTCTTTATTTTTCATGTATTTTGGTGCATAGGTTGCACTCTTCATTTGTTTTATTATCAGGCGCAAGAACAAACAACGCAGATGGTCTTCCTACCCGTGAACATGCTTTGTCGGGAAAGATTCGATCGTCTTGGTCGCGGCATTGTCAATGATGACTCAAAGAGAATACAAATAAATGATTATTACTGATTATTGATTTCTGACAAAATTTATAATTATCAAATTTTCAAACATACTTAACCATAGACAAAATTATGTTTAGCTGTCATTTGCGGTTTGTTATTCCATGTCATATGCGTTTTTGTTATACGTTTTATAGTGACTTGTATTCTCTTTGACGTCACTCGGGAACGCGGTCGAACGGGATAAAAAGTATCCTATTTCCTTCTCCTGGTTCTAAGCTTCCTCCCCACCAATTTTCAGCCAAATCAGTTCAGCCGTTCTTGAGTTATAAATAGTGTATTAACACGACTTTCTTTTATTTATATATATATATATATATATATATATATATATATATATATATATATATATATATATTGCTTTGTCGTAAAAGCAAGCTTAGTGAACGACCGAGGACTCTATAATTACGAGTTGATAACCTGACAGCATTATGAATTTATAACTGTTTTTCGAGTGCAGTTGAGCTTACGTATAATGAACACATCATCAAGAGAAGCATAACATTAAAAAAAAAACGTAAACGATATCTGGATAGTTAAGGCAGGACGCAAAATATCTCGGCCAAGAATAGGGCTAGGCCAAGATTATAAAAAGTGCAACAACGCAAGAACGAAATATAACTAAACGCAACGCACACAAGAAAATATTGTTCGTTTGTAAACTTCGCAAACTGTATGCCCTAGCCAACATAACAACTTGAAATCATCGTGTAGCAACAGAATAATATTTCGTCCTGGGAGCTGCTGTTCCTAAAATGTTTTTTTCATATTTACGAACGGTCTGGGAATCATAACATAAACAAAGCAGACGCTCGCACACGAATAAACAAACGCGTGGTAAAAAGAGAAACTCGGAGTCTTGTTTACACGTTCTGTGTAATTTAAACATTTTCGGAAAGCTTGTGTATGATTGTAGAAGACGGTAACGCAAGCCAAAATCTCAAGAATGTAAGCGTCGACCGACTCGTGCTGCGGTCTTGTTTTTTTTTTTATAATACGACCCTTATTGTTTAAATTTTCGTTTGCGAATGTATTGGTTCTATACATGGTCTAGACACTCCCGCTAAATGGTTGACCCGTTTGTGTCACCGATAGTTCCGCTAGGTGCCGCAGCAGCACTAGTAGCTAGTAATTTGAAGGAATATTAGCATTGTCAATACAGCGAAGAAAAAAAAAGATAAATTGTAACAGGATTCATATAGAGTGGCGCTAATGTTTGTTTAAGCGAGTGTGTTAATTACAATTTTAACTATTGTCACACGCAAAGTATCACAAACATTGAATAGGCCTAAATGTTTTTGGCAAAATGGAATGGTCCAGTCAAACTTACGTTTAACTTTCAATTGAATAGGTCATATTTTGTTATCAAATGACGTCTAATCAATGTTGTTAGAATAACATAATTTCCATATTGTGTTAGTTTTGAGAATTAATACTAACCTAACCTTTGATTCAACTGATGCGGGATCACGTGTTGTTTGTGGTTGTGTTTGCATACAAACGCTATTCACCATAATTCAGTTCCATAGAATGTAACTACCACAGGACGAGTATTTTCTTTATGTTTACAGGATAAATTATGGTTGTTACGAATGTTTTGTCCACATAACAAAATCCAAACTGCACTGATTAAATATATACATGTTACTAATAAAATGTTAGCATACAGCAATGCACTTAAAAGATTCGAAAAATTCTAGCCTGCCGTATAATCGCAATACAAATATCGTACCAAATTACTGATAACGCTGCGACAGTTTATGGAACTATCGGCGACACGAAAGGGACATTAAAATTTATTGTAAAGCATGAGAAGTGTCAAGTAAATTCAAGTAAAGATTATACGGCATTTGCATGACTATGTTTTTCACGCCACAAAATTGTTGGAATGTGTAGTACCGAAATCTCGACTAGGAGCGTTCGTTAACATGATAAATTAGCTTGCAATTAAGTGGTGGTTAAACAGGCAACATTAATTTTAGACTAATTAATTAACAAGAAATAGTATAAAAAATTATACTATAACTAATACTGAGAAATAATAACGTAACGTGCAAACTAATTAAAAAATAATGTTTACTCACGCTCTTGTAGTATATTTACATGTTTATTTAATAAAAAATATACTGTTAAAATCATTTGAAACCATTACAATTAACTACTTTTGGATTCCGCCATAGCACTACAAGGTTTCTCCAACAATGTAAACCTGCTCTCTAACGACAACACAGGAACTACACTAAACCTTGAAACCCATAGTATACATTTATACATGCGAATGCCTTCTATAATATCATAAATAACACCTCGGCAATGAAAAGTATTTTGTACGATCACACTTTCTACTTTCCGTGTTCCGTCAGGCGATGCGTATCCCCCCCCCCCACCCCCACCCCGCAACTTGAACAGGAAATACGAATACGTGTTGAAGACGCCTAAAACATTGGCATACGGTTAAACAACCGCTGAAAATTAAAAATAATTGAATAGACTTACACTCATTTCTGCTTAGCTGTTGTCTTAGCAAATCATGAAGATAATTTTTTAAAAATATTAGTTTGAATTATAATAGTGGCAGTACATATGTTCTTGTCCGTTTCGTAATAACGGTTATTTGAACGTTCTTGGAGTATTTTGAGAGACATTCATTTTAAACTAGTCAAAGAAATGTTCCGTAAAATGCGATTCAGAATCGTTTTAAGTCAAATGAACTGGTGACATAAAATAATGTTAGGGACATTCAATAACTGTGTCCATAAAACGTCGACTATGCCTAAAATAAATTAGGTAAAATACGACGCCTGGCATGTTCTTTAACAATAAGAAAAAGTGAAAAATTAGGTTTTAAGCAAATTTCTAAGATTGGTTGTGACGTCCGGTATCTTCGGAAAAAAAACCCCGACAGAAATAGGGTTCTGAAATTTTAACGCTGTTTTGCAACCCTGTTGTTGTATACTTGCTGGTTATATCTTCGCAAACTGTGGTCCGAGGTCACTGCTGCTTATATTCATTGGAGACCGTGAAATAACCGTGTAAACTATTAAGTTTTGCGTGAAGGCAAACTGGCGGTTACGTCCATTCACTCCTTTATGTTTATATTTTCCCGTAAAGGAGTACGCTGTGTTTTCATTGTTATTTGGGAAGAGATGCAACCAAAGTAGCTACACGCTTGCCTTTTACGACATCGACCCACAATTAATGTGTGTCAACCCCACAACCCAGAGCTTTGTTATAGCCAATAATAACTACAGGGACAGATATTGGAGCGTGATCACGTGATTAAATGTCTGCGTGTAAAGGCCAAAAGCAATGAAATCTTGGATTATGCTAAACTATATAAATCGTAGTAAGTGTCGCAAAATAATGACGCTGTTTTTTTTTACATTATTGCCCATATCTTCTCCAAAGTTTGATATCACGCAACCGTTTTGAGTGACAACACTTCGCGTTTCACGGAAGAACCATATTTTTATAAATGATATTTGAAATGTTCAGTATTAAATCGCAGTGAAAAGCACCTTATATATTAACAAAGAAAGAGAGAGTGGGTGAGTGAGAGAGAAGTTGAAGTGTTCGTGCGACGGTAGGAATGTATTATGAGAATTGCTATCCGTGTAGTCAGTATGAAAATTGAAGTACCTCCTAAGTAGTTTGCATTTGGATGATTAGGTGTAATTGTTATAAAATTACAAGATACCAATCCAATTTCAAATTAGGTACGTGTATCTAACTCACTTTTTCATGATAACTGTAATCTTGTTTGAACGATGTATGATTTATCTTTTATTCTATTCTTTGCTACAACAGCTCTTCCTACCATTAAGCGTACCAAAAAAATACTGGATAAAAGTGTATTCCGACAGAAAGGTTTTACTATATTAGAATTTGAAACGTCTTTTAAACTAACTATGGAAAAACGTATTGGAAGGATTATGAAGGAGGAGTTCTGCGGGCTTCAAGTCACTTTCATTTTGACACTGAGATAAGCGTTCTCTTAAAGTATAAGCTTATTTTAAAATTAATGTTCATAAATATTAGTTTTACTAACCGCGCGGAATTTTAACTAACGTTTGAACGGTAAGTGCTGCATTAAGAGACACAATTGCAACAAATTAAGTTTTCTGAGAATACGATTCATATTAGGCTATGTAAGATACGTTGTCCTTGCGAGCGTTCTAGTTTCATGCCGAAAGTATTTGGATTATGAATTGCTTGAGATTGTAGGTACACAAAATGTACACTAAATGGACAGTATATCCATAAAGACGTGTGTTATCTTAAGAGTGGGTGTAAAGCATACTGATATTTTATTACTGTCTTGCCCACTTGATCGAGGTCGAAACCGAACGTCAGTTTCATAAGAATACATGTAAAGCGAGAACAAATTAATTCATATGCTCGTTAACATAGCGTAAAATTACAACACAGATTTTTAAATACATAAGTGTATGAAACCATTTCGCGGGAATTCCCTCTATAAAACGCGACAAGACGCAATCAGTAAAATTCACCGGAAAAATAATGCCATAAGAGTGCGTGGTAGATAAATAAACGCTGAAAACATCAATTGATTTCTACGCTTTTTTCGAAGCCAGCATGGATAAAATACTCAATGACAATCCTAGATAATTCAATTTGCCAACTTTACGAGTAAATTATTATTCAAAATTATTAATTCGTTTCGCGTGATCTCTTGTACCGTAGTTAAATGCACGAGGTTTCGGCGTCAGAGATTGTGCCTCAGAATTTCGTAACACTGGAAACACTTTTGTTTAACACGTTGGCTAAAACTATCATCTAGGATTGCTATTGTTTAATTTTTGCAAATTGGTTTCAAGAAACATACAGTTATAGATTAATGCATTTGGCGTAGAATTATGTACCACGCCCTGGGCGCGGTTGACTTCAGTTTTCAACGTCTTTTTTTTTTATATTGGTACCGTATTTTTGTTTTCTTATTCTATACATAAATTGTGATTAAATCTTCCTCTTAGAAAATGGTTGTATCTCTCATAGTTTTTGCGTAAGGAGAAACTATTGTGCCACAACAAAGACACACAATTGCACACATTTTAAGGAAACAATTTGGTCCAAATTACCGGCATATCGTATTAAACTAACGCATATTAGAAAATAGGAATCCAAAACTTCCAGCCATTTGCGACATTGATAATTTCTACGATGCATGTATGTGTGTGTATCACTTGTGTTACGTATGAACTATTTTTCCAGTGTAGTATAAGGTTGTTCAGAAGGTAATCATTGTTCCTAAAAGTTGATAAATTGAACCTTTAACTACAGGAAACTTTAGACTTTACGTCACGTGATAATGTGCTGCTGTCTACAGTTTTCCGTATAAGATTATTCGCCAATCCAATGTCTTCAAAAGCCATGATGAAGTGCCAGCACACGAATTAAATAAATGATTTGTTCTTCTTTCAAATAAATGAATATAAAGTCTCATTTTGAGAGATAGTTGAATAGAAATGTTTACGGAATAATGCGTATAATAAGTTTAAACTGGGTATCTTCATTATTGGCTTGAATGTCTCTGTGTGCTGGACTGCAGTCGTCAGAAGAAGTAGAGAGAAGGTGTCATCTGTGAGCTTGGAGACGTTTGTCCCCAAGCAAGCAGCCAGGACCACGACCCCATATACACGCTAGCACGTAAGAACACACACACACAGTGGGGGGAGGGGGGGTAATTGATTACTCGGCAAGACGTGTGTCGACGCTAATGCCGTCAGGATAGATAGTCGGGGACGGGCTCAACGCGGCGTCGAAATGCCTCCACATGATTCATGTCGTTTTCCCCCCGCACATATAAAAATAACGGCGCTTGTCTTGCGGCGTGGCCCCCACGCGTCCTGCGGCAAATGGCGGCCGTCACGGGCAGGGCGCGAGGGGGCCGGACATCAATTAATCATGGCAGGGGTGGCTGCGAATCCCTGCCACCGGCTACGTCGCCCAATCGAAAATGTCAATAAAATTCCCGGAGGGTGGCCGCGGAGGGGTAAGGGGTCGAGGCAGAGGCCATGTTGGATATCGGCTGGCCGGGGTCCACACCCCGCAAATGAGATCCGTAAAAAAAGGGGTGGGTTCCTCGGAGGGTGGTGGGGTGAAAGTGAGTAGGGGGTTGGACTTCATTAGCGGAGGGGTGGACCAGGGGGTGTGAAGGGAGGAATGGTCCTGGAGGGCAGTAAGAAATGTGGAAGAGGGTAGGGGAAGAGAGAGAGAGAGAGAGAGAGAGAGAGAGAGAGAGGAAGAAAGTTACGTGGGGGTCCAGAGTTTGAGAACTCTTCAGGGTTTACCCATCTCCTCTCCCGTTCTTAAACTTTACTTGAGGGACCGGCTTGAAAGACACGCTAATGAAACTTCCTCCGTGCCCCCTCGTCACTTTCTTGGACCCTCGCACGGCGGGCATAAACAGCACAACAGCACTGCTGCCCCTCGACGGCCGGGGGTCATCGCCCCGCGACCTCACCTCCTGCCTCCTCCTGTGTATCTGCCCTGGCGTCGCCTTGTCCACAACTAGTTCTTCTGTTACACCTGTCTGCACCCTCTAGTACCACACTCACGTCCAAGCCCAGTGCATCTCACTACTGTTTATTTATTGTCCTTATTGTTGAGGGTAGACGTCAACAATCATACGTACGGTCAACTGTACTCGTATTCATTTTCCTCCCTGCAAAATAAATTTCTCATTTCCGGGCTAGTAACTCAAAGCAATTAAAAATACCCAGTTTTTTAATGAAAGGTGCTCGTAAAATTTGTTTTGCACGCGAGTTTTTATGTACTACACTGCCTTAGGTGCAGTGAGCATTGTTTACCTGCTAGCGTATCGTCAATACGTCTAAAATCTTAACGTTTACATAAGCGGTAAAACGCAACATTTTATTCAACTGACTCTGCTTGTTGTTAAAAGAACTCACTTCGACACTCGGCAAATAAACAATTACGTTCTCACTACGCGATTTTCAGCTTTAATTGGGTAGGGCTGGGCGACACTAATTACGTTCAGGAAATAATTGTTTGACATAGGTATCATAGTGGCTGAAACTCTTCCTTCGAGTACGCGTTGTGCCAGTAGTCAGCATTCCGACATAAAATTTTTTTTAATTAAAAAAAAACTTGCAGTACATTTTTATAACCAGTTATACCGAGCGAATCACGTAAAAAATTACACTACACGTAGTTCGGAGGTGGTACTTATTATTTTATCTAGGCCCCACATACATCATAGTAGGAAATAGTAAGACAATAGGGCGTAACTTTACGTTGACAGCAAGGCCTTATTAAGACGGAGCCATCGGCTCGGAGATACAGAATATTGGGGAGGAACCGGTAATTCTTTTATGTTTATGAACCATCTCGACATTTGCTTGGACTGATTGCGAATAACGTTGGAGAACGGAAATCAGAATTGCTGAACATGTAATCGAACTAGGGTGTTCCTGAATACGAGTCCAGTGTTTCCACATTTGTGATTCTAGCATCATTAGTGTGTCATTGATAGCAGTCGTTCGATTACGTTTATGGCACTGATAACTTTCGAAACTTGTGGAATTTATCTCAAAAATACTGAAAGGAGAAATTATTTCAATGAACCGTTAACTAGGCCCTGCGTTGCCCCTAATGATGCTGCAGCCAGCTGTATAATTCTCTTGGCAGAAAAATAACACGCTGCTCAACAAGGGACGAGAAATGCTTACAAACTTCCTATTTGTAACTGATAGTTGATTTTCCTGGTTAACTAAGATGTTTTGGATATCGTGATGTTGAGAAGAATATTAAAAAAAAATAATAATAATAATAATAATAATGTGTATTGTGGATACCAACTTCAACTTTACAGAACGGTAACATATGTAAACTGATGTTTATATTAATAAACATCAGAAATGCGACACAAGATGGTGAAAAATAACAACAACCACGACTTTAAAAGTACTCTCACCACATCTTGTAGGATATTTGTAATATATTTGAAGGCCGCCGAGCGGTGTTTAGAGCTTCGGCCGTTAGCAGATTATTCGAAAATGAGTGCTGTCTGCTTAGGAATCCCTAGCATTCTAAGTGCGTTACACTTGTGTTTATCCATTTAGAGTTCAGCACTACTCATTAAAGCGTATTTTCTAGCGGCCGAAAATGGCGAAAATGGGAGTCTTTCGATCTTTTTTCAGGTATGTAAATCTAGGCACAGAATGTTTTAAAAGGTACAGTTGTTTACAAGACACCTTCATCTTTAATAACACGACATGAAATGCTATTATCGCCTCTGAATATCTCGTGCAGGCACGTGGTCGGCGAGAAGGAAGCACGTCAGTTCAGTGGCTTGCTCCTAGAGGCTATACAGATATGTGTTGCGCATGCTGTCTCGTCCTTACCGCTTCTGCACTTCTAACCACCGAACCAGCAAAATAACGTTCACTCAGACGGTCACCTTAATGTCAATTAAAAGTTATCGCAACATGTGATTAGAATTTGTTCCAATAGTGTTTTATTATTTTAAAGTCCATATGTGGTGTTTAAATTTAGGCATAATCAATTATATATTGTAAACCTTTGCAGTCAGTCCCAACAATACTTCTACAACATAGTTAAGAACTCATAAGACGAACTACATTTGTAGGTGTATTAAAAAAGTCGATTAAATATTCGAAAATGAAGTATAGTTTGATATACGACCAACCGAGTCTTAATTTCTTTTATTTTTTATGGGGGAGGAAGGTGGAGGGGATGTAGCGATTCTATGAGGTGTACGATCATTTGTACATGCGGCAAGCTTTACGTAAAATACTTGTGTGTTTTGTTTACAATATTACTTCTGTTCACTTGTTCTCGTACATTGGTTTAAAATCTAGTAGATGAAAATATTGTATGGTTTAACGGATATATGGCTGCTACTTAATGGCAAATTATGTCCGTAGTTTGACCGTTGTTTGCAGTACTTTGTACGTCCATGGACGCTTATCATTATTTCTCACAAGTATTAATGTATCTGAAATTTAAATTTCTCCCTTACACAATAACTGCAAATTTTAGCAAAAAATATTACGTCTTAGTTCCAAATAATGTTAGCATGAGTAAGCCATATGCTGTTTACTGACTACTTTATAGTAAGGTGGTTGGTGAAAACGTAAAATATTATCGTTTCTTAGCGTTCACCAAAACAGGTTGATAAATTTTACTTCATGTAATTTTCTGGCTTTGTATTTTACATCTTACTTGTAAATGTTTTTATTGCGTCAAATAAAATCCGCATTACTACACAAATAGCTACAGAAAAAATAATAATTTCCAGTAAAGTAAACAAATTAAAATGGATCATTTTAGTTGATAGAATGTATATGTGTCGTAATTACACTCGTTGAGATCAATAAAAACAGCGTATAGAAAGTTTCAAGAATAAAATTAATGGAATTTATACATATTTTACATTCACAGAGTGAGCTTAGCATTGAACCTGTATAACCATAATTACAGATATTTTTACTTCATTTAATATAAAGTAATGCCAATGTAGGCTATGTATCACTAAATAAACATAACACAACGGCGATCAATTTAATATTTAAAAATTAAAACACGCAAAAGCTTTGAACTACTGTATGTCAAGAAAGGCTTTAATACATTAATTAAGTTGCCGGACTTCTTACTGCGAATACGCAGATAGACGGTATAAAAACTGACGTACTAAATTACACTGTATACATCACATACCCCACTTTGTGATTCTGATAGGAAGATATACAGTACAACTTAATTTGTTTCTTGTCCTAGTCTACATGGAGATGAAGAGCAAACTTACCATTGTTTTAAATGTTTTAGGGAGAACTATACTGACAAACGTCTTTAAAAATAAAAGTTGTTCTGAGTTTAAATTTCCGATGAACGGATGCGGTTTTTTGTAATTCATTCTTAAGAAAGTAGTACAGATTAGTTTATTTAAAATCACTGTGACAGAAAAAGTTTTATCTCAGAGAGCCCGTTTTAACGTATTAAATTTGTATTTGCTGTAGTAAACGATTTTGCCGCATAAAAAAATACTACAGGCAACTCAAAAGATTTTGTTCACGTAAATAAATAAATACAGTGTCTACCTTACGAAACTATTTCTTTAGGTGGACTTAAACAGCCCGACACAACATGTTTTGTTGGTTTAGTTGAATATATTTATTCGGAGTGAAGTGGAGATATTTTGATCAGCGCGTAGAATTATGGTTTTCTGCGCTGGCGAGGTGTAATACAAGGTAAGGATGGAACTGTGCTGGAATGACGGGTAATCTTGAAGAAACCCACCAACTAACATCATCGTCTGGTACGATTTCCACCTGGAAAAATTCGGATCGCCCTTGCTGGGAATCGAACAAGAATCACCTTTGTGAAAAAAAAAAAAAAAAAAAAAAAAA
>PNEQ01007529.1:8298-49427 GCA_003012365.1 Medauroidea extradentata | reverse complement strand
AACCTCACAATAACAAGCTGTCGATGCGAAGTTGTGAAAACAAAACAACAAAACACTATCGCTTACTGCTGCGAGGATCGTTGCCGTGTAACCACGCAAACAGGTTTACTTCTCAGTTATTCAACTAACTACGTTTAAAAATGGCCGACGCAATATGTTTTACTAAACAACTTAGACATGCCGTGTAACCGCGGCCTTAAAATGTATAAGCTCGTACAGAAACCCTAGATGTTAATATTACATCATAAAATGATAGGGTCTCATGTAGGCGAGTTGTCGGCGAGAAAACTGCACGCCAGTTAAGTGACTTCCTTGCAGTGGCTAAGGAGAAGCATGATGCTCGTACTGTGTCGTCCTCACATCTTCCGCACTTATAGATTTCAAACCCGCAAAATACTTCCACCCAGAGGGTCACCTTAAGAGGGAGTGTTAGACTATTTCATTGTATTTTCAGTTTTCGAGCCATAACAATTATTAGAATTGTATTATTAAAAATTTTCTCTTCGACAAAGCATATAACATATTTTTAGTAAACTGCTTAACATAAATAATAATGTAATCTCTCATTAATTTGTCCCGTAGAATAATTGCCAGTGAATTATAGGTTGACTTTCGAGAATTCTCTTGCAGTGATTCTGCATGAAAGCAGTTTACCAAGAATATACCCTAAGCTATGTCGAAGAGAAAAATTTGATACTACAATTTAAATAAATGGTATGGCTCAAAAGTTGAAAATATAGTAGAATTGTCTAACACGTCCCTTTGACGAATAAGTTACTTCTCAAACGTATGTGAATATTTCCATTGAACTTTTACGAGGTACGAAAACTCTTCTTACGTCGTACAATAATTTCGTTACTGATTTGTTCATGTGAATTTTTCTGGAGGTTAATAGTGCAATAATTTTACATTTTATGGGAAACTTTTCTCTGCAAGTCTGGTAATTCTTCGTACCAGTGCGATATTTTAACATCCTTTAGTCGTATTCATTCCCGAGTCATGCTCTCGCTTTTTCTTCCGTCAGCCTATATTATTTCCTCGGCCTCCAAGAAAATTTAAACACAGATTTTCGAACCAGACATTGGAACTTATACTTTCCCTCACCAGTCTCTATATGACGGCAGAGACTTAGCTAACTAACTCAACATGTATTATGTACATTTGAATAAGTAAATCGTAACTATGCAACCTTAGGGTTTATTATTTTTTTCTAAATACCATACTAAATAATACTTCACTGATAATTTTATTATTTTTTTTTACCAAATGTTGGTTTGAATAGTGCACGCTAAATGTTTACATCTGGGTTCGATTCTCAGCGCTACAACGTATTTTTTTTGTAATGGTTCGACAAATGACAGCGAAACAAATATTTAGTACTACTGACATAATGCTATATTTAGACAATAAAATGAGAAAAGCAAAATAATTTTGTTTCAGTAACGAAAGGTTTTATTTCGCCACATACGAATAATTCGGATGTGCCAAGCTTATTTCGTCTAACTCAAATAAACTTTTTTTATATTGTCTTAAGGTATGCCCATTACTGCCGTTGTTATGACAGCTGTAAACACAAATAAGTATCAAATTAGTATTTATTCATGCATACAGCTACATTTGAATGATAAAATTACAGGGACAGTAATCAGCAGTCTATAAATGGAATCCATGGTAAATTACCCAAGTATAACGCTGTGCAGTTAAGCTAGTTGCTTATAAATAGCTGTTATTACCCAAAACAGTTAATGCAAAGGAGTTCTTTTTAAAAGTTTAAATGTAAAGAGCGCATTAATTACTAAGCTAACGGAAGGTGTTTTATGAAAGCACGTATCTAAAAAAGAAATGCAAACAATTTATTTTTGTGCGTGTTAAGAAACTACTGAATACTTAAATTCAAGTATTTTCATATTATTTACATACGTTAGTGAGGCAACTGTTTAATAAATGATAATTTTTAGACTACATCAAACATACTTAGGCATACATATTAAAAATTAACTGGTTGTTATTAAATCTTGAGCATTGTACAGTTTACATACAGGTTACTGTTGTTTTATCTGTCAAAACATTGGTTAAATTTCTAGAAATATAATTATTCCTAATCTTTAAATGAGAAATTAATTTAAGGGAAATATTAAAGTGCAAGTTTAGTTTTTTTCAGGAAAAAGTTTCTTAGATTGTCCATAAATTGTGATTTTTAAAAAAATTGTGGCTGTATGCACTAAAGAAAAATTCTACACTTTGTACATTCAGTTACCTTTATGGGATTCAAATGTTGTGTAAAATTCGTCGTATTTTGTAATAAGTGCATCATATAAGTCGATAAAACATTTATATAGCAGTACGTGTTAAAAGACAATGAAATATGCTAGCAAAATTTAAGACTTTTTTCCTGAATCTTTCTGTTTATGTAAAATAATCTATAGTTTTTATCCTTTATGAATGGACTTTAGAATTGGTAAAACAAGAGCTTATTTTTTTCTGAGTAAAGCTGGTGCTTGAATGAATGATTTGAATTGTACACGGAAAGGAATTCGTAATCGTATTTTACTTTGTTTAAATCATAAGAGGAATGAAGGCATTCACTCTTTCAAAAAAAAAAAAAAAAACTAACTGAGGGAGAATTATATATGAAAAGTTGTGACATAAAGTAATACAATTAAAAAAAAATAGATTCAAACAAAAATAGCTGGTTGGTTGAATTTTTTTTGTTTACGGTTCGATATACGTTTAGGTGAGAATTTTGCTTTACTATTTCAGTACATAGACGTGCATTAAAATATGTTCCCTAACTAACTTGACATACCTGTATAGTATAATTAAAAAATCCTATAATGTGTGGCAATGCACAATTAAGAACTACATTTAAAGGAAATCTCATTTTCGTATGGGTTTACATTTCAAAGCTTCAATGCGTATTAAAATATTTTTTGAAGGTGTATCGGTACCCAACTATCAGAAAGGTTTGCTGTGTAGGTGGGTGAAACAATAACACCCCCTTCCCCCGGCCGAGTCCTTGAAGCCTGGAAAGTGGCTAGTTTTATTCAGTATCGATCTCTTGGGGTGGAAACCAGCGCCACGTGCTTCTACCCTTCCCCTCCATCAGAACAATCCCCTACCCATGAAGTTAAGCTCCTCCACTGCGAGCTGAGACGCCGACGTGGGAAAATGTCGCGCAACAATTGCTTCATTATGTCCACGTGTAATAAGGGGAGGGTGGTAAAGAGGGGTTGGTTCTGTAATCCGTCCCGCAAACTCACTACCACTCCCCTCCCCCAACAATCTAGGCCCCGGTATACGTGGAACCAGCCCGGGGTTGGTATCGGTAGTCAGCCCTGCTGCTGCTCTCGCCAACGTCCGTCGCCATGGCAACCACCGGGCTTTGCGTTCCCACCCCTACATAGAAACTACCCCTACTCCTCCGGTCAACACCCGGACTGCCGCAGGGGAAACTACCCCAGTCGTCGAGCCGTCTCGACGCGCGGAGCGTCTGTCAGCTCCTCTTCCGGAATACGAAAACGTCCCTAGGCTAAATGTTTTTTATTTGTGGTTTATGAAATATCTCTAATCGATAGGACCTCACTAAAATTTTGGCCGGTATTATTACTGGTACGCGTACTTGTCCTTTAACTACGGATTTATTTTCGATTCCTTTTTATTCAAAACAGATTTTTTTTTCGCATAGGTTTGATCCTAAAATATTGAATTATATCATGCAATTAATCGTGTTAACACATATCTAACTTTTAGGTATTGATGCATGACCAATAACGTAAGAATATCACATGGAAGATGACATTTAACAAAAAAATTACACGAAGAAACGACAAAATAAATAAAAATAAAAAATTCGTATTATTGAGTGACGTTTTCCCTAACGCATCACACCTCCCCCCCCCCCCACATCTAAATATCTACAACCGTGTTTAAACTAAGTCCTTTAGCTAGTTCTCGTGGAAGTCCTCATACAAACATAAGAGTTGTGCTATTATATTTTGGTAACTAACCTACGTAGGTATGTTAACATAATTTAACTACACGAAACTTATACAATTTATTAGCAATCTTACGTGTTTCAGACTTTTCAAGTATAGGCCGAAGAGTAGTAAAATAAGTTTGATTTATTATTTTTCATGACGAGGCAATCAACTTTGTTCAGTTTGCTGCAAACAATCTATAGTTGGCTCTCATATAACACAGAGAAACATAAAATAGAGTGGTTAAAGCAAAAAACGTGATATTGTTTTTGTGCTCTCAATAAAAGTTTGGTGTGTCAACCTGGGCGAACGCATTTTTGCGCGTTCGCAGCCTAGACGTGCGGAAGCAGTAAGGACGAAACTTCACGTATATAACGCCTCCCCAAAGCCTCTAGGCTCAAGTCACTGAACTCGTGTGCAGTCGCCTTGCCGACGACTCGCCTCTATGAGACATTAAGTGGTGAGCCTACAATTTATCTCGTAACATTAAATATGAAAATGTATTGTACACTCCTATACTTTGAAAATATTCTGCACCAATATTTTCATACTGAAGATTCCTTTTTTTACATAATTTACAAATTCTTTGTTTTAAAGCACTAATATTTGTTTTCGAGTATAAATCAAAAAATGTTTTTTTAATAACCAATTTAATGTATGTGTTCTTTAACATTTCTGTCCTAAATTTACATTACTCAGTAAATGCAATTTGTAAACAGCGATATAAAAGCATTAGTATCCATTTTTTCTGTCATTGTTTACAAATTTAATTTCATGCATAAAACAAATTTCGTGCAAACATGTTATAGAACACATACATTATATTATTACTTAAAAAAAAAGATATATAATCTTAAACAAATATTTCGAGTATATAACAAAGAATTTGTACACCAGGCGTGTAGTGGAATCTTAAAAAGGACACAAAAAATATCAATTTTTGAGGTTTCGGCTGCGTAAAAATAAACTTTGCAGGTACACGGAAAACCTGAAATGTGCATACACGTGTGTGAAGTTCTTAGAATGCTTTTCCTACACAGAAAAATATTTTGTGGCAGCTACAAAATATGCAACACTTTCGTGGTTACCACAAAAACATTTTTGACGCCATTAAAATTTTGTGACCACCATAAAATTATTTTTTGGTTACTACAAAATTATTTGGCAGGGTAGACCTCCTACAAAATTTTCCTTCCAGTGTAAACAGACGTACGTACGTACGTACGTATACTGAGCACTTTTCTAATACTCTTGTAATGTCCGAATCTTTGCATGCATTTCGGTGGCCTAGGCAGTATCACTGTTTCAGGCGCAGTATGCAACCCGCATTAACCCCATATAAATCAAGGCTAATTTTACGTACTCTATAGCAATAACAGTATTACAAATATCAACGTTTTCTTCGCGCTTTATCAAAGGCACAGCCGTTATTAATAGAGCTGCGTTCTGCTAAATGAAGCATAACAAGCGGTTACGTTAGCAACGTATTACTAAAAGAACGTTTCGTAAAATTTGTAGCAACCACCCTTTGTACTGATTTCGACAAACGCAGCAAAAATAAGAACGACTCTGTATCTTATAGAACGTGAAGATAATGTTGATATGTGTAATACTGTTATTGCTATAGAGTACGTAAAATTAGCCTTGATTTATATATTGTAAATGCGGGTTGCATACATGCGCCTGAAACACCGACACGGCCTGCACCTCAGTTTTCAACGTATTTTTATTTTTATGTTTGTACCAGCTATCTTTTTTTCTTATTTTAGACATATATTGTGATTAAATCTTCCTGTTAGGAAATTTGTGTATCTCTCATAGTTTTTATGTGATGAGTCGTTAACGTCAGAATTTGCACTTTACGGTTTCATGTACGCCACTAAAACCAACTGACATACCAAACCGGAAAAATTCACAGTGCATAACAATGTTGTAGACTATGATTTGACATATTAAATAAAATGAAATAATTTTGTATTTTATAAAAAATGCTGAATTTTAAAATGAAAATTAAAAAAAATATAAAATTAAAAACTAACAATGATGTTGAAAACTGTGGTGAACGGTGCCCTTAACGTAGTACACTAAGTGTAAGTGTTTCTATCAGTCAAAGTTCGATCAGTTTGGTAAAACTTCACCTACCACTCGCCACTCACCACGAGTATCAGAAGGCAGATGACACTGGTCAGTCAAAGGCCTTTCTGGTTCAGATATTTCTTGGTTTCCCGAAATAGATTCAAGCAAATGGTGGGATGGTTACTTAAGGCCATGTTCTCTGGTATACTTTTTTCTTAGCGATATTTAATTTTTACTTTTCTAAACGAGAGCAGATATCAAAAATACCTTTGGTAATTTTGTTTAATATCGTCTTCTATATACTGGCTGATTTTTTTTTCAAGTCAGTAAATACTATACTTTTAGCTAGTTATGTAACTAACGAAATTCTGGTTAACTGACTTTTAAGTCGAAACCGCATAATTTCTTGCTATGAAAGAAAATCAACTTTTACGGCAAAAACTCAGAAATATTTTTGATATCTACTCTCGTTGAAGTTTAAAAAAATAATTATCGCAAAAACAGCATGACCTTAAAATGGGCTAAAAATCCGTTTATTTTCCAGTTACTGTCGTGTAAATATTTTATTTAAACGTATGTAATGATATCGAGATCGACGACGTAAGCCATACTTGAACAGTTATGTTTATATTTAGAGTCAAAGATTTTTGGTGAAAGAAATTTGCACCACTTTGTTTCAGTGACTTAAAGTACATCTGTAGCTTTGCTTCATGGCAAGTGATTTTGTGTTTGTAACACTCAGCGCCTGTGGATTCTACCGGCAAATGACAGGCGGTGTTGCAGAAATCTTACTCGCACTGGCTCAGTCAACTGAATGACGCCTTTGCACAAATACACGGTGCTAAAAACTATGAAGCAGAGGTGCAAATGTGCACGTAATGCATTGAAACAAGTAGATGCAAAATTCTTTTCACCAAATCAGTTAGTCTATTTACCTTTAAAATTTTTTCCTTTTTACTACATTCGTTGAAAATTAAAATTTTGTTGCTTTAATGCTGAACACGTGGCAATCCACAGTGTTCTTATTAAAACACATTATGAACTTTACCCAACTGGCTCTTTAAATTTAGTAAATGTCCGGCCATCTTGTTTAGAACATTAATATTACGATGGAGTTGGTAGTTCAATATTTAGTTTGTATGTATTGAGTTACATTAGAATAATAAATAAGGTACCTGTACCGAATATGGCCCACTAGTCGCCATTGTGTGGTAATGCCGAGATCGTTGTGGGATCAATACACACTAGTATCCAGTATGAACATACACTGTCTACAAATATCTGTCTTACATCATACATGTGTTATATTAGTGATATAATTTACGACTTAGGCACGCATGATTGTTGAAGCGGGCCATATTCGGTACAGGTACCTTACTAAATAACTAATTATAACACAACCTAAATATCTCATTTACGTTAACCAGAATGGTATGTTATCAAAGTTCCAGTACTGCATGTTTGGCAACTCTGCGTACAACGCCTCGAGGAGAACTGAACGTCTCCGAATCCGACCACAATCCTAGGATAATTCTAGTCGGTTACGCCCGGTTTAACTGCACTGAATGGTAACTGCTGAGGAGCCACGGTAATTCGATCCTGCCTCTCCTGGTTGCAGTTAGATGTGCCTTCAGCATTAGTCGCCCCTGGCACAAACACACTGCAGATTGAAATCTAGTCTCCAGGTCATTGCATTTATTATGCTGCGCGCTGTTCTCATGCTCGCTGCTTCAGTTGAGAGCACTGTTACTATTCTACGTGAGGAGGTGCCAAAGAACTACTAAGCGTAATAAGAGACCGAATATTACTTTTTAATGGATTCAGCGGGAACGTTATGTCGACTAAACAGTATTTTACTTTAACTTTTAGCAGAAATCAATAACATATGTTGTGATATATAAGGGTGACCAAAAACAAACTCATAATAATCACACCACGTGAATCTTGGGTTAAATTAGAGACGAAAATATTAGTTGCAAAATTTTCTACGACATTTTATTTGCACTATGCGGCAACATAGCACTGTAGTTAGTCCACTCTTTCGCTCCACAGATATCTTACTTATCTTACTACTACTGTTGTGAGCTGCATATTATGGGTGCAGGTTAAAATCCCGAGCAGTACTGACATGATACTTGGACGTGGAGAGCAAGAGCGCAAAGGCGCTCAGAGAAAACTAAAGCGGTATTCCAGTGCCGGCCTCCGTAACGTAGTCTGCTAGCCGCCGGTCTGCGGTGCGAGAGGTACTGGGTTCGAATCCCGGCTCAGGCATGGCTGATATGTTGTCCCTTCACCTCATTTCACCCTCATCGACTCTTAACAGCTCGTTGATAAATGCCCGTAAAACTCTTTCACCTAACCTTCACTCGATATTTCAGAAAACAGTAATTATAGTCCAGGAAAGATATGAAATAAACACGGAAAAATTGCAAGAAAAGGTTTTTCTGCACCAAAATTCGCAGAATAACGTATCCAAAATGCACTGAAATCCACCCTCCAGTTTTTACCTTTGTCCGGAATTTGTCTCGGAAAATGCGGAAAAAATCAATAAGTCTGAAACGGCTCATCTTACAACAAAGCTGGTAGAGGCAAAAATTAAAGAGCACAAAATTTACCATAATATATCCATAATTCACAAAAATCCGTTCATAACTTCTCCTTTTTCCGGGATTCGTCCCGGAATAGCATTTAAAAAAATGATCAAAAGGTAAAGTGCTTAGCTTTTCCCTAATGTATTCAATTTCTTGCACATAGAAAAACAATTAGTTTTGTATTTAAATAAAAAATGGTGAAATTTAAAATAAAATTTAAAAAATTCAGTATTTGAAAAAGAACAGGACCATATTTCGTTTGTGGTATAATATAGGTGAACTTTTAGCCGACGACATCGTTATTCACTGTGAATTTTTAATGTTTGGTAAGTGAGTTGGTTAAAGCGTTGTCCTTAAAACTGTAACATGCAAATTCTGACTTTAACGAGGTATTACACAAAAACTATCAGAGATAAAAATTTAATAAGAGCAAACTTTAGTCCCATCTTGTGTCAAGAAAAAATATGTGGTACAAATATAAAAACAAACACATGGCCTTGAAAATTGCTGCAGACCGCGCCCTTAACTGACTATGGCAACGAGAATATAAGGTTTGAGCGACATCATACGTCTGTGATATGCCGGTAACATCCCAAGACGCTGAGAGTTGAAAACATTATATAACTGGCCGAGAAGCTGCGCTGCAGATGCGCACGAAGTGCATTGAAAGAAGATGGTGCAAAATTATTTACACCAAAAACTATTAGCTTTGTGTACGAGCAAAAGTTGACCTGAACCATTTGGCTCATAAATTAATGTTTGGGATTGCTTGTTGCAAATGAAGACATTTTTAACCAATGCCGTATTTATATTGAGCCTGAAAGTGAATGAATTATTGTTTTGAATTCACGACAAACTAACTCCGGACTTAGTGTTCAGAAGAATCAACGTGAACCATTTGAAATCAATATAATGCTGCCAAAGTCCACAAATAACAAAACCCACAGCAGTACGTCATCTGGGCATAGAGACACATGTACAGCTGTTGCCATGCATTGGCTTGTCATACGACCCGTGTACAGCTGTGTACACCAGGTCTGAATGGTTGAGCAGCATTAGTCAAAGCGCAAGGATTAATGTTTAGGGAGTCTTGATTTTCGCGAAAAGACTCCTACACCAGTTTGTTTCAGTCTTACGCGCTCCTCTACAGTTGTGCTACATTGTTACTGACAGCGTGTATGTGTGGGAAGGCGTTTCTCATTTGACTGTACCAATCAGAATAAAGTTCCTGCGATACCACGTGCGTGTGTTGTAACAACTAAAAACAACCAATCACTGCGCATGAAGCAGAGCTGCAGATGTGCAGATGAAGCGGAGAAAAGAATGGTACAAAATTATTTTCACCGAAATAAAGAGTCCTATTAACAGAGATCCTCAAATTTGGCGTTATTTTCTGACTGCAAACTAGACTGCAAACTGTAATCCGCAATCTCGACATTTGCCATTAGAAGAGACCCGGAAATTTGCCGAATTCATTTGAGAAATCGTCAGATTTCGAACTTCTGTACTCGTTATTTACTTTCGCGATTGGGCCACTGCTGCTGCAACTATTCCCTGAGGTCTGAGAACCAATAAAATACCTTAATGAAAACCCATTGCTGCTGTATAATTAGTAAAATTGGCCACTCCACAGAGCGCTTACTCCTACGGAAAGAGAGAAAACTCAAGCTTGTAACTGATGTCGCGTATTCTGACCTCATTACTCTGAGGGGAACAGCAGCGCTCCAAACTCTCAGTGGCGAGAACGTAAAATTCCAACCAGCGCATGTGTAGAGCAGCTATTTCTCCCCCTACCCACCCAACCCCACCCCACCCTCATGACCTGTTTGTTTATATTTATGTTTGGTTTTGGTGCACAGACATTTTTTTCTGGACGTATTTTGCCTGTAAGTATGACACACTGCACGTTTTGCTCCCCACAAATATGGTAGAGACATTATATACATATTTAACGCGACTGCATTAACATTCGTCCATAGATACATCCCAAAACGTTTGTGAAGTTTGCCACATAGCCACAAAGCAAGATCAGTCAAAAACATGCCATGGTGGACAAGCTCCTAACAATGTCACGAAAATAATGGTTGGCTACTAGCGCACCCATTCTCATCTTGCAGGTAACGTCAACTACTGACAAAAAAATAAGCATGACAAGTCCCCTATACCAGTGTCACCCCGCTGGGCCACTCACTGGAGCAGCGACCAATGAACAAGTGCTGAGGACTGAGTGTATACAGGACTGTGGAGTCTAGCCGTGAAATTTCCGGGTCTCTAGCCATTAGTTTACAATAGGGACGTGGGAAATTTGCGTTTTCTTCTAGGCACAATTACTAGAATTCCACTAACTGTAAGCTCGTGTCACTTTCACAATTGGTCCTTCACTTATTTGTAGGGACCCCTGTTTTTCGCGAAAAGAATTTTGCCTCACTTTGTTTCGGTGCCTTACGCGCACATCTGCAGTTCTGCTTCGTGGTCAGTGATTGGTTATTTTAACTATCACGAGCCTTGGGATTCTACCGGCAAATCATAGACGTGTGTTGTTGCAGGAACTTTATTATAATTGGCTCAGCCAAATGCGATACGGCTCTTCACATAGACACGCTGCCAATAACAATTAAATTACAATTGCAGATTTACACGTAAGGCACTGAAACAACCTGGGGCAAAAATCTTTTCGCGAAAAACAGGGTCCCTACTTATTTGAGATCTCTTGTAAGTCGCTGAGACAATAATAAAAACGTAGCAAAATGCAGGCCCATATCACTGTGTCAGCGAGCTGCTAATGAAGAGCTGATTTTTGAATCAGTGCACATATATTCTTGGAGGCTATCCTACCGGTCAGTGAATCCTCGTATATTTCTCGTCTCTAGCATACAATGTCGTGGCTTGCACCGAGGAACGATTTTATCCAACAGTTAAAACTTACACGGCAGATTTATCAACCGAATGTATAGGGATAAGCAACTTTGAAAAATATCACTAGTCGTTACTGCATATAATTTAACATTAGCTGTAGTTGCCTTACTGCTTGTATGGTTGGCAACGAAATTACGCAATATAGTTCCACGTATTTTCATATTTATATACAACGTTACATATAGAAAATCAATCGAAATCGACATAATTGTATTTTACATAGTTAATAAACTTTATTTTTTACAAACTGTGGGGCCGCGATGGCCGAATGGTTAGACCATTCGCCTCCCACCACGGCGATCCGGGTTTAATTATCAGCGGGATCGGTACCCGGATTTTCGCACGTGGCGGACGATGCCGTTGGACGGCGGGTTTTCTCGTGGATCTCCAGTTTCCCCCGCCCTTTCATTCCGGCACTGCTCCATGCTCACCTCATGTCATCCCTCACCGGCGCTGAAGTCCTCGACGTTAAACGGTGACCAAAATCTCTCACTCACTCGCTTTATCAAACTGTATCGTTTGATACTAACTGAAAAATTTATCTCACACGCGCAAACATCAAATGACGTGTCCAGAGAGGTTAGACATTTCTCGCCGTTAGTAGTTACACGCGGAAAAATACGAGTTTGACGTATAACTCTAGCAGGGCTTTCTCGAGTGATTTCTTTATCCCGAACCGCCTTAAGTCAGATACGGGAGATAACATAATATAAGTACAAACCTGAAAAATTCGCGTTTTAAATCCGGCACAAGCTAGAATTCCAGCAACTGTAAGTTTGTGCTGCTTTCACAGTTGGTCGTTGACTTAGTTGACACCGCCTTGAAGTCGATGAGCCAATAGTAACTCTGTAACTAAATGCAGACCATTGAGCATTCAACAAATAGCTGTTGTCTGCTGGAATACACATATATTCTTTGAGGCTAGCCTACAGGTAAGTGAAACATGCGAATTTTTCTAGTCTCTATACGTAAAGTCTGCTGGCTAATGGCATTACAGATTGTGTTAAGGATGTACAGGCTATTGAAGTCTAGTCTGTTCCCAAATAATAATGCTAATTTTGTACGTGCCTACCTACTAATTTTGCATGTAAGCGAGACAGGTGGTTTTGTAGCAAATGGGGCTATATTTATTTTTCATATAAATGTCGATTGTATGAATTAGCAAAGCAAATATTTTCCCATACAGGCACATTTTTTCACACAATGCACGGTGCACGCGAAAATCGTGCGAAAAATCGATTTGAAACTAAATCTTCCCCGAGAATTTTTGCGAAAGTTGGATCTCGTATAAGTGATGATGGTTTATCGCAGGAATACTTGACTGTTTGCTGGGTTTCAACGTACGTTCAGCTTACCAAAAAAAAAAAAAAAAAAAAAAATACTGGCTTTCGCGTGTACGTGGAGCTGTTACCCTATTTGACAGGGTTGATCAAAACCCCACTATTGCAATATTTGATGCTTGTTATTTGTCTGCAGAAAGGTACGTTGTGTCAGACCTAAATCACCCAATCGTGTATGTTGCAAGAAACTACAATGCTTTTAAGGGTATGTTGGCACAAAATATTTTCGCTATATATAGGGACCCTTGTTTTTCGCGAAAAGAATTTTGCCACAGTTTGTTTCGGTGTCTTACGTGCACATCTGCAGTTCTGCTTCGTGGTCAGTGGTAGGATGTTTATAAGTCTCAGAGTGTGGAACTATATTGGCATATCACAGACGTATGGTGTCGCAGTAATCCTTATTTACAGTCAACTGAGCAACGCATTTGCATATAATAATTATTAGGCCTAAGCGGAGTTGTAGATGTTCACGTAAGATACTGAATCAATTTTATGCAAAATCTTTTTGTCCAAATAAACAGTGCTCTCTCTCTCTCTTTCTCTCTCTCTCTCTCTCTCTCTCTCTCTATATATATATATATATATATATATATATATATATAGAGAGAGAGAGAGAGAGAGAGCGTAGGAAACTGAACAATAAAAACTGACTTTGAAATCGATCACTGCAGCCATTTTCAACGTCCCAGAAAACGCATAAGATCGTAAACAGACACCACGGGCGGTTACAAAATCTTGAGCTGGAGTACGGCAGGTGGCAGGTTTCGACGGTCAACAGGTTTTGCTGTTCAGAGTTTAAAGATAAAGGGAATAAAGAAACTTACGTGCTTTATTTGTTTTAAAATTTTACTACAAGTGACCACTGGAAAAAATTTATATTACACGTATAGTAATCGTTTCGTGATTGTTTATTCGATATTTTTAACACAGTGTATTCAGTTCAAATCCGTTATGGTTTTCGTTAGGTCCTCTATTTACATTGTTAGTGGTTTTCGTCTGCCAACAGCAGCTTAAATTACTAGAGAGCAGGACAGCGAGGAGTTGATCGAAAAGCTGCTCCCGTATGCGAGTACGCACGTAAACATTACTCTGGTAATTGTTTACACAAGTGAAGCTGAAATTTAGTTCTACTCCCCCTTCTGTTTTGAGCTTTTGTAAACGAACCACGTAGGCATGACGAGTATTTTTGAATAGACCCGTTTCATGTGACACACTGCACAGTGCTTTCTGACATAGCCAGTTGATACCCTTAACTCAGTGCCCCTAACAATTGGTGTACAGGCAAACAGCACATTTGAGAGTACAATATCAATTACTTAAATTCATTTTTTTACATTATGCGTATTTTATTTTAAATTTTTTGAAATACAAAAATTGAAACCATTTATTAAAAAAATATATAGAGGAGAATTGTAACCAGAGACTCCACATTTTCACGGTGCACATTTACAGTTGTGCTTCATTGTTATTGGTAAAGAGTCTTTTTGGAAATAAGTTTCTCGTTTGACCGAATAAGTAAGAAAAACGTTATTGCTAGAGACCTGAAAAATTCGCGTTTTCTTTAGGCGCAAGCTAGAATACAAGCAACTATATGTCTGTACCACTTTCACAATTGGCCCTTGACTTACTTGACACTTCCTGGAAGTAACCGAGCCAATAATAAAACTGTAACTGAATACAGGCCCATTCGACTGTGTCAGCGAGCATCTAATAAACAGCTGATGTCTGGACGATTTCACGTATATTCTTGGAGGCTAGCCTACAGGTCTGTGAACCCGCGAATTTTTCTGGTCTCGAGTTATTGCGAAACCACTGTATGTGACTTGCAGGAAAAGTTAAGTCCCAGGTGTAGGGCCGTAAACCTTTCGCGAAAATAATTTTGTCCCAGTTTGTTTCAGAGCCTTCAGTTCACATCTGCAGTACTGCTTTATAGTCAGTGATTGGATCATGTTACAACCACATGCCTTGAGGCTATACCTTCAAATAACAGACGTGTGGTGTTGCAGTCACCTAACTGTGATTGGCGCAGTCAAATGAGAGACGTCACTTCGCAAAGACACGCTGCCAATTACCATGAAGCAGAGCTCCAGATATGCACGTAAGGCACTGAAACAATGTGTTATTTTTGTGAAAAGTTCATGGTCCTACACGTGAGACTTAAAAACATCCAGTCAAAACTATGAAGCAGGGTTTATGGTGAACATATGGCACTGAAATAATTTAGTGCAGAAATAATCTGGTGCAGAAATTTTTGCACCAAAACATAGGGGTTCCTAATTATAACTGCATTTCTCATCGATTGTCTCAGGTAACGATATGTACTGTATTTACAGAGCGTTATTTAAAACACAATTTAAAACACGTCGCGAACACATAAATTCACAGGGACGCAAAATATACCCGTTATTGCGTACGACCACAGAACATTTAGCAATACAGAAATGAAATAGCCGGTAGACCTGCGAACTCAGTCACACACGCCAGAAAAATGGCTTCCCTGGCCAGCAATATGGCGGAAACACCTATTGCCAATCAGCGTGAGGCAGCTGCTCTGAAAATCGGCGGCCAGGCCAATAGAAGACCTGCCATAACATACGAGAGCAAAAACAGACCCAGGGCTGGTATCGATGGTCTAGGGCAGCCAATAAGCGACGAGGTTCGCCAATACCAAACGAGACGCCACGTAGTTTCGCGTCTGTATTACTATATAGTTAGGGACCCTTGTTTTTCGCGAAAAGAATTTTGCCCCACTGTGTTTCAGTAACTTACGTGCACATCTGCAGCCATGCTTTATAATCAGTGGTTGGACGTCTTAGCTCTGACGTGTTTTGGGGTTTTTCTGGCAAATTACAGACTTGTGACGATGTAGTAACGTTACTGTGATTGGCGAAGTCAAATGAGAGACATCGCTTCACAAAGATACGCTGCCAATAACCATTCAGTAGAACTTCAGATGTGTACGTAAGTCACTGAAACACAGTGGGGCAAAATTATTTTCGCGAAAATCAAGGGTCCCTATATATAGTCTGTGGTACGACGCTGCATGCCAGATAGATAGGTACTAAGTATACCATGTATACAGTAACAGCTGATATCGTGTTTCCACTTTGAGTTTCCAGATTGTTCTCGTTTGTAGCTGCCTTGTTAATTGTTACCAGCACTAATTAACGTTCGAGAGTGGTGTACTCGTATAGACAGAGTGATTTCAATATAACATATAGGAGAGAAGTAATCGATTTCTGAAATGAACACCGACATTGTTTGTCGCAGAACGCTGGGTGAAATTTTAGATTCATGGGGGATTCATAGTAGCGAGGCGTGAATTGCACGACGTGACACTGAATATTCTCGTTATTGTGAACATTAGTACTTCTGCCTCGTGCTACTAGAAAATATAAAATGTAAATAGTTCCTTGTATCTTTGTTTTAAACTTTTGTACTGTAGCGAGAGATGTTTACTGTGTTTCGTATTTTTCCCGGTTCGTTTGTAATATAATATCAGTACCCATTGGCTTTGCCAAATGTGAAAATAAAGTAACAATTGCACTTTTATAACACCAAATAAAAATCTCTTGTAAAGTAATAAATGGAATTTACTACCAGCTGACCACTTTCACCAACATTTGGGCACAACATTAATTTGCGTTTTTCAGCTTTGCGGCTCTCGCAGAGCGAATAAATGAGAAATTATTTATATTCCGAAATCCCGTCACTCCAGAGAATTTTGCCACGTTGACGTCACAAAATTCTAACCTCTAATTGGCTGGACACTGTTCTCGCAGTTCAGGGTCTGAGATAAAAAACCAGCAAGAATTGACAATTTGGTCTTTTTAAATTGAACAAGTTAAATAATGTTATTGGCCTTTACTGTCGGGATACCATCATATATATTTTAATATTTTTTGACGATGTTATTCAGTTTGTTAACTATGAAGAAATTAAATAAACAAGGCAGTTTATTAGCTGCAAATTTCTGTTGTCTGGGATGAATATTATATTTTAAATTAGTTCATAAATAAACTATTTCATTATATACTACTTATTGTGGCAATACAACTATCCGGAGATAGTTTGATGGTCACGCTAAACTACTGCAAAGCTGAACATGGCTAACATGTTAACGGTGCTTTTCTTCTTTGTGGCGAATAAACTAGTGCAATCGTAGTCCCTAACTGGTTTTTGGTAACTCATACCTGATGCTTAGTGTGTTTATTTGTTTCAAAGGAAAACGTTTGAAGTAAATAATTTCGGCGAATGCGGCTTTTTCAAGCCTAGTATACACGGCGTATTATTTAACTACTGGGTGCAAAGTTTTGATTTAGTTTTTCTCTCATCGTTTCATATGTAACTATGTTGGCCATGCCTATTTTAAGAGTATCTTTAACCGCTTATATAAAAAAAATTTAAGTGGCGCCAGTGCTGTTTTCAGTATATTAAAACTAAAATTACTTCTGTGTAATTAATTATTTAGTTCAGATAATATCTAAAATTGTGTATCGAAAATCGGTTCTACACTGGGTGTCGGTATAATAAAAATGCATTAAAACACCAGTGGATAAAATATCGATTGTAGTTACATAATATCACAGAAAAACGATTTTGTGGTGGCTACAAAATTTTTTGTCACTACGGAACTCACAAAAAAAAAATTGTGGATACCACTAAATATTTCGGTGAGGTACAAAATAACAAAGTATTTGTGGTGGCCACAAAGCTTTTTTTTTTTTTTTTTCAGTGACGTGCATTTTATGAGACTCTGTTCAACCGACTAATATGAGAAATTAGCAACTTTAATAAGAGTGCGTGGTATATAATTAAGGCTAGGAATATTTCGCGAGTTCAACGACCAACATGCTACAATCGATTATCCTGTGTCCATTACCTACTACTCAAAGTTGGCAAGTATAATTATCTAGGAATGCTGTAGTGTAGTTTTTCAATATTGACTTTTAAAAACGTGTTGATTTCCATTTGAGTTTCCAGTGTTTATTTATCTATCAAACACTCTTTAACTTCTACCTTCTATCTAGCAGAACAAGTGGGAGTTACTAAATGAGTATGCTTTGGCATTGTTAGAGTACCAAGTGCCCGATAATTTGATTGAGTTGACTCAACGTCAGGATAAACCGGCTCATCTTGTGTTGTCTTCGAGGTAGTTGCTGAGCGAGCTGCCACAATAACAAAACGCTGGAATCACACGAGGGAGAACGAGGGTTCTACTCCCAGTTCGCCCATTCTGCATTCGGTTCTCAACGGTTTACCGGCGAGATCATTTAATTCCAATACTGGGATGGTTCAGCACTGCAGGCCATGGCCGTTTTATTTTCTGTTCATGATTCTCTGAACCACTGGTTACGTCTCTGATGTCCTAGATATGGACGGGAAGTTAGTTACAACTACTTACTCAGATGTCGCAGTTGACGCAGTGGCTAGACACTCGCCTTCCATCAATGCGATTCAGGTTCGTTTACCGCGCGGTCGGTCGCATGTGGGAATCGTGCCGGACGATGCCGCTGGTCGGCGGGTTTTCTCGGTGATCTCCCGTTTCCCTCGCAACTTCATTCCGGCACTGTTATATACATCATGTCACCCTGTCACTCGTCACCAGCACTAAAGCCCTAGATGGTTAAGGGCGCCGCCTACCTGCGCGTTAGAAACTCAGAAATTACGGAGCTATAAGGGCGACCTTGAAGCGCGCATCAAATGCTGCATCACCTCAACCATCCAAGCTCTGAACTAGCGTGCAAGCTTCCCGCCGATCCGTTTTTACTCTGGGACACTAAGCGGTGACCATATCATGTTATTCGTGGAAAGTCTGTAGCAAAGTTCAGTGCACGTCGCAATCTGAGTTCCACATACATCAGGTTAGTACATTTTGAAGTACGGCAGTCTGAGAAGGAGGTTTTTGGCATGTTGGAAGGCTTAGAAACTGCGTTTTAAACGAGCATAGTGTCTTAACAATGAGGTTCCGACTTTGTCTAAAGTGTGTTTTCTTTTCGTACGTTGGCACAATGGGCACACGTGGAATTTTTTCGTAGAAGAAACCTGTTTAAGAGTGCGTGGTACATAATTCAACGCTAAAAGCATCAATGTATAACTGTAGGTATCTTTAAGCCAATTTGCGAAAATTAAACAAAATTGTTTCCAGTGTTACGAACTTCTGAGGCAGAATATCTGACGCCGGAACCTCGTGCGTTTAACTGCGGCGCAAGAGATCACGCGTAACGAATTAGTAATTCTTGATAAATATTTACGCCTACTCATACAGTTGGCAAATACCATTATCTAGGATTGTCATTGAGTATTATATCCATTTTAACTTCGAAATAAACTTAGAAATTAATTGATGTTTTCAGCGTTTATTTAACTACCACGTACTCTTAAGAACACACTGCAACGAATTTGAAACGTGAGGTAGGCAGCCGTCTTAAGTGGTGACCAAAATCTCTTCACTCTTCATCAGCACTTACTCGTCCAAGGGAACCTCAGTGTCATATTCGTTGTGTTGTCTTGTCTGCAACAATATCTGTAACTAGAGACCGGGAGAATTCGCTGGTTCACTGACATGTAGGCTAGCCTCCAAGAATATATGTATACTCTGTAGACTGCAGCTGTTCATTAGCTGCTCGCTGACACAGCAAATGGCTCTGCATTTAGTTGCTGCATTATTGACTCAGGATCCCCCAGGAGGTGTCAAATGAGTCAAGGACCAATTACGAAAGTGACATTATCATACAGTTGCGTGAACTCTAGCCTGTACCCAAAACAAAACATGAATTTTTCAGGTTCCTATCTCGTTTGTGTTGTCGCCGTTGTCTTTCTCCAACATTGTCTCAATTTTCATGCACCTTGTGTAGCCCCTGTCTGTTTTGACTTTCCTTTTTTATTTTACATTAAGTACCTTCCGACTATTTTACTATTTCGAAATTATTTGTATGATTCTTCACTGCAACCTTTTCTGGTTTCCTTGGAGTGTTTACAGTTTTTGTTGTTCATTTTCTCGTGATTAGTGCTTTTTATGTGACCACAGGTTTTCAGTGACCTAGCAACATTTTCTAGCAATGGCGTACCCACAGCATAACACATAAGTTTATAACTCAACCCTATTGCAAAAATCATACATTGATAACATGGGCGAATCAACAGAGTAAACGTTGAATCAACCAACTGTATAATATATGTAAAATAATACCAAACACCAACTATTAAGATTTTCATAGATTTTTAGCCAACAAAAATGTTGTTGGATATATACATATTTGTTTCGCCATATTAAAACGTACATATTGTTGACTGTAGGAAATCTATTTCTCTGTGTACAATTCCCGAGACAGTCGAATGGTGTCGTACTGGAAGAAAGGTTTAGTTGAGTTAAACAAAATTTTCTTGGGGCAGCGATATAATTTGTTTGTATAAATTGAGAGATAAATATTTTCGTTACTGAAACAAAACTAATATTTTTTGTTGCCCAAATGTAATATTTCGTTAGAATAACAAAATATTAGTTTGGCTGAGCTAAATTTTTGTGCCAAGCCAACAAAAAAATCTAACATATTTGGTAGCACCAATAATCGAACACGTGACTTTCTGCTATAGGATTGCTCATTGGCATCGATGGCCAAGACTGAACGTTTCTGGTCGACACATACTAACATAATAATATGGCTTGCAAAATGCATGCCATTTATGCCAATGTATATTAACAAATTTTGCGCCTTTATTCTCAATTTTTTGTACAATTTGTTTTATTGAGATCGTTGTACCTGAATAAAGCATAATTAAATACACTTAGCCTACAAACATAGATTTAATGCTAATTGTCACAAAAATGTCAAAATAACTTTCGAGGTGTTATTACATACTACGTTGTGCACAAAAATAAAGGTTTGGTTGGCATGATGGTTTCAAAACACGCAGTGTATTTGTCTTATATAGTCATAACATTTTACCAGACTATTTATTTTGATAAAATGAACACTGTAGCCAGTAATTTACTATCGCATATATAATACTTTGGCCTGTGCATATCTATGCTCTGCCAGAAGAGCAGGATGATTGAGTGACGCGGTTTTTGCACTGTAAGAATGTTATATTATGTCAATGTGTTATTTTGCTTAACCTCTTCAGTGTCAGATCATTTTACAATGTTTCCAAAAATTTTTGCAAGCTTTTAATTGCATTGAATAATAAATATTTTTTTTAGGCAGTAAAATTTGTCATCTAGATTTTTAAAATTCTTTATTTTTTAAATTTATTTTCAGTTCAATTTTTGTACTGATTTATAGTCCGAGATATCTTGGGCCGGGGTTATTGAATACTGACATATATTATTTTAATACTCAATCTCTACAAACAGCTAAACGTTATAAAAATAATGGAGTATTTTTTAAAATAAAGTGAATACTTACAAAGAAACCCGTGTCAATTTGGAAGCTCATAAACTTCTCAATTTAGAAAGAGCCTTACATCCATTGCAGACTAAATTATTTTATAACTATTCGGAATTAATTGAAATTATAGAAACTATGTCAGACACTTAAGGACGTATGGAGAGAAGACTTAATTTCTTCAATTCATTTTAGACAGCTACTTTAATACCGAGAAGGTTTTATTTTGCAGTTCTCTCGTAACCATGCAACACGGAATTAATTGGACGATTAAAGTATACTGTTCGCTCTCCAGCTCTGAGTTCTTGGCTGGTATGCGTTTTTTGGCCTTAAATATATAAATAATACGAGCCAGATAGAATGTCAACGCACAAACTAACCGCAGTAACTTCTTAAGGGGCCCGCCTCGTTGCCATAAAATCACACTGCAGCGTGTTTGAAGATAAGGTTTTACACCGAAACTAATACACGTGTGTTCACGCCGTTTCTCTACGAAAAGAACACACACTTCAGACGACTGTCCTTAAGTACTTTCAAGACAACACACGTATTAGAAATCTCTTTTAGGGCACATAAAAATGGGTTAAAACGTGGTTTTCAGGCTGCTATAGTGGAAAATATACTAGCCGAATACACGTGAAACCACTTAAGGGTAGTGCATCGGACTTTAGTAAAGTGATTTCGTAAATAAAACAATAGGGTCACCACTTAAAGTCCCATAGGAAATTTGTTTTTTCGCGAAGACTGCACGCCTTAAGCGCAGATGCGACGCACCATTGTATGGCCCATACGACGTCGCCCTTAGCACCATACCTCACTCACACAAACACACGTGCCACGAGGCGGGCCCCTTAAGCTAGGGCGTGTATGCTACTGTGTTACTGTCCTGTACATGGCGTTTAGGTCGTCATCCACGACAGGTACTCAGAGTGGGCGCGGGGACAGTAAATATACGTTTTACTTGCATCATCACAAAATGTTCGGATGCAAGCGACCAGTCCAGCAGCTATTTACAATGAAGTCCCCTGTTCGCTTGGCAGCTGTGGTGGGGACGGGGACGCAAACTGTGGCACGCACAAAGAGCTCCGGGTATTGGCTTATTGGAGGCACCGCTATCCACTACAGCGCGCCTGGTGGCCGCGTTCTCAACCAACTCGTTTAATGAACTTTGTCCCGACGCCTGACTGCTGATTAGCACCTACGAGCAGACACGGGCATAGTTACAATTGAACGTTAACAATCGGTAACCGTTATTTTATTCGATAGACTACAGTATTGCCCGCGACTTCGTTCGCAAATTTTCAATGTAATGCCATTTTGAGTCGTGCAAATGTTCTGTCGGCAAATTATCTTAGGTAATACGGAAAAATATGTATTTCTACTTTTAATACCTGAATTAAAAAATGTTTTCAGTAAAAAGTTTTTTTTGACACTACAATAATTATATAAGTAATACCAGTAATACTAATAATAATATTAATAAATGTGACGCATTACTGCATTTATTTTAGTTTTCTAAATTTTTCTGAAAAAAAATTCGAAAATTTTAAATGGTACAAAATGATGTTAAGTGTCATTAATGACTGTTTTGAAAACATTTGAAGAAAAAAAATTTGCACTTAATTTTTTGGATACCTCGTTTCTGCCCTCCTGCCGTGTTTTCGACCCCTTCCCCTGTTATATGTTATTTTTGTCAGAAATTTTCATGGGCACACGCACAAGAATTCATTAAAGTTCCATCGCACCGGATGAACGGTGGCCTAAAAGAACGAATACGTTACAAACATAACGACGTTTATCTATATGTAGTTATATGAAGCCCAAGAGAGTTTTACGTTACTGCCAACCTTACAGAACTACAATATCTACATAAGAGCGTGTGGTAGATAAATAAACGCTGAAAACACCAATTGATTTCTACACTTTTTTGAGGCCAATATGGATAAAATACTCAATGGCAATCCTAGATAATGGTTTTTGCCAACTTTATAAGTAAATATTTATCCAGAATAATGAATTCGTTACGCGTGATCTCTTGCGCCGCAGTTAAATGCACGAGGTTCCGGTGTCAGAGATTGTGCCTCAGAAGTTCGTAACACTGGAATATATTTTGTTTAAAACGTTGGCTAAAACTATTATCTAGGATTGCCATTGTTTAATTTTCGCAAATTATCTTCAAGAAACCTACAGTTATAGATTAATGCTTTTAACGTTGAATTATGTACCACGCCCTCTTAAGGCTGTTCACGTGGTAAAAATTCATATTTTTATATTTGCTTGGCATAGTGTTAGTTTTATAGACGTTACTTATGACTACATTTTCCAATTGTAGAAATTTTTTAACTCTCATGGTTTTCCCATAGCGGCACGTCAAAGTCAGAAGTTGCAAGTTACAGGAATATAGGTTTAACAAAACCAAGGTACTTACTCAAATGAAATAATTTACACTGATATTAGATAATATGGGATATATGCTAAAATTTTTAAAAACACACAATGTAATTCTTTTGTAGTTAAAAAAATCCAAAACTTACGAAAATTTACCTCACTTAGGCAATTTAAATAAGACAAAATTACTTTGTTGTGTGATTTTAAATAGTTTAGCACATAGTCCATATTATCTCATTTCAGTGTAAATTATTTCATTTGAGTAAGTAACTTGATTTTTTTGTTTAACCTACGTTCCTGTAACTTGCAAATTCTGACTCTGACACGCCGCTGTGGGAAAACTATGAGAGCTAAAAAATTACTACAAGTGTAAAATGTAGTCACAAGTAACGTCTATAAAACTAACACCATGCCAAGCAAATATAACATTTTGAATTTTTGCCACGTGAACAACACTTCAAATGCGTTGCAGCGAGTTACGGCTATTCTTTTGCTGGCGATACTCTTAAACACATTTTACATATATATATATATATATATATATATATATATATATATATATATATATATATATTAGCAGTCCCTCGCGGATTTGCTCGCGAGTATTATTCGTAACTGATAATATTTACTTTAATTGAAAAACCTATTTGTACTCAAGATTGGTACTTCAGTCATCAAGTGTTAGAATGTCCAAGCGGATAGTTCTGCAGCAGGATAAGTAGCTATAGCTGTCCACGCGAAAAGCAATCTTAAATTTGTCCCTGACATTAACAGCGACTTCGCCTGGACCTTATTTATAACACTGCCAATTTGACGCCGTGGGGTAGTTACAGACACCTAAGGTAAGAGGTGAATCTAATGAAAAACATCTTGTTTACCCTCTGTAAATCCATTGGTGACGGTGCCCTCAATTACAAATTTTCAACATATTCACTGGAACTTTATTGTTATTACAAAGTTTCAGTGGGTAAAGGTTTCACGGAAACGTATTTGGTACAGCCAACTTAATATTAGTGAGATGATATATCGTCGTTTTACTGCCAAAAGTGACCCAGTCAAAATGAGAAAAATGATAAAAATGCTAGGAATATGTATGTATTGTTCACGAACAATTGCCCAAGTTTTAAGTATATTCGTCATTTCGTACTGTTGCGTCATAGTATAGAAACGTACCACATTTTTGTTAATATGTACAATTTAATAGTGTTTTTAAACAAAATCACATTAATGACTTAATCACTTATGGCAGTATACTGACGATATGTCAGCTGATGTTGTAGAGGAACCTAAGTGTAAAGCGAACTGCAATTTTACCTCTTTTAAACGACTACATGTAAATTGCACTAATTCGATCTGCCTTGTAGTTATTGTGTGTCAAAATTGAACGTTCGCACGTAGCTTTTAACGGAATTCGAGCCCAGAACCTGCCGGAATTTAGACCTGAGTAACAAACAGCTGCGTCACGTAACGTCGAAATAATTGATGAAAATAAAATTTTATTAAAAAATAAATAAAATATCTGTGTCCTGGGCTCATAGAGGTTGTACAACACTACGTCTCGATAGGTTACTGTAGTGAAACTCCTGTATAGGTTGTTTCTCGCTGCTCGTTCCTGCTTTTCGGATCGTCTGCCTTGATTATTGACCTACTTAGTTTTATTCTTAATAATCACGTTTCTTACAAAGAAAAAAAACATATTTTTTTTTAATATTTACGTAAATATCACTCTGACGCGAACAACACCTCAATATCGCTACTGGTTAGATAGATATCGTGGGTTGATGGAAAACAAATTTTGCTCTTTTTCACCCTTTTAGGTGTCTAATTTTGAAATATTTTAAATTTACACCTTAGACTTTTGTATAAGTATCCAACTGAAGTGTAAATCACATCGCTAGCCCGTTCAGTCGAATCAAAACAAATAATTCACTAAAAAAAACACATATAAACCCTGCACAGCATTGAGAAATCGAATTTAGAAAAATCTGAAAACCGTTTGGCGATAATTTCTGTAATCACCATTCTGAAGCAAAAATTAATCGTATATCTCGACGGGTTCGATAGATAGCGAGGATTTATCTAAAACACATTCAAGGTCTTTTCAACACCTAAGAGAGTAAATTTCGAAAAACCCTTGAATCACGTTTTAGAATACTTTATTGGTATCTCGTGGATGTAAAACACACATTAGCCTGCTGGGTTCAAGATATATCGACGATTAATTGAAAACGTTTTTCAACACTTTTCACCCCTTTTCTCGTCCTTAGGTTGCGAATTTCGAAAATTCCTGAAATTAATTTTTAGGTATTTGAGTAAGCATCAATCCTAAACAAAAATCACGTCGCTGTATAAAAAGCTATGGGATCGATATTTATCGAATGTGAGTCGAAAACTCATATTACCCCTTTTTTAACCAGTTTAGGGCCGAATTCAGAAAATATATTTTAAATGGTACTTGGAATATTTACAAAAGCACCAATTTAAAGCAAAGAGCACTTCGATATCTCGATTTATTCGATAGATATGGAAGGATAATCGAAAACACATTTCACGTATTTTCACCTCTTTAAATAAAGTATTTCGAAACGTCTTTGAGTCCTGTGCTAGAAATTTGTAAAAGTAACCAATTAAAGTTAAATTCACGACGATCGCCAATTATGTTTCAAAGATATAGACGATTCATAAAAAAATACATTTTGCCCCTTTTTACTGTCTGGGGGTCGAATTTAAAAAAAACCTAAAACTTATTTTTGGATATTTACGTATGTAATATTTTGAAGTGAATATCAACTCTCTATCCCGAAGGGTTCGATAGATATCTATAGTTGATTGGAAACACATTTAAGATCTTTTCATCCCCTTAAATGCTGAACTTCGAAAAATCCTTAAAATGGCTAATGTGCATTTTTACGAGTGTCCTATTAAAGTAAAAATCACGACGATTGACCGTCGGGTTCGAGCTCTATCGACGTTTCTTCGGAAACACATTTCACCCCTTTTCACCCACTTAGAGGTCGAATTTCGAAAAATCCCTTCTTAGTGCTCGCCTACGACCTGAGGGGAACCCCCACAAAAAATTTCACGATTCTAGGTCCAGTGGTTTGGGCTGCAGTTTGATATGTCAGTCAGTCAGTCAGTCAGTCAGTCAATCAGTCAGTCAGTCAATCAGCCAGTCAGTCAATCAGTCAGTCAGCTTTCATTTTTATATAAAAAGATATAGGAAGAGAACACACACACACCAAACTATGTCGCTATAGTTTTAAAAATTTGGTACGCTTGTTAGAAACATCATTTTCGGCTTTTCAGGGAAAATAACAACCGAATCCAAAAAACACAACTATAGAAACAAGCGCTAGACTTTGAACAATGTTGCCCACAAATAAAATAATGCGGTCACAGTTTGAAGTCCCGTAGGAAAAATGCCAATAGCAAAGCACTGCACGGCAGCTGAGTGGCTTGCGCGCAGAGGCGATAGTGCATTACATACGTCAGTCAAAGGCGCTCCTACTGCTCCTGCCTCACACACACAAATGCAACCTATCTACGGAGGCCCTTTATGGTGGATTTTCACCCCGCGTGTGACTTATTATTAGAGCCGCGATTTTATGGCGAAAAGATTTTTGTAAAATTTGGTTTCGATGCGTCATGTGCACACCTGCAGCTCTGCTACATCGTCTGTGGTTGAATGATTTTACTCTGACTTGGTTTGGCAAATTATAGACGTACAGACTCACAATAATCTTTTTCTGATTGGTGCAGTAAAATGAGAAACGTGTCTAAACAAAGACACGCTGCCAATAACCTTGAAACAGAACTGCCGATGTGCACGTGAGTCACTGAAACAAAGTGGGGCAAAAATCTTTTCGCGACAAAATCGTGGCCCTACTTATTATATTTTTCGCTTTTCTTTAATTTATAGAAGAAAACTGTGAAACTTGCGACTCTAGCATGAACTCTGATTACATTGCAGTACCAGCATCGCAGTTGAACTTTTAAGGGTGTTCAAGTGCGATAAAATCTTAATTTTATATTTTTATGAAATATTGTTAGTTTTGTAGACGATACGTGTGAATGCATTTTACTATTACGAAACTCATAACGAGGCGTCAAAGTTAAAAATGATTTTGTTACCCTGCCATGCAAATAGTGTAAACCAACTGACCTACTTAAACAAAATAATTCTCTGTGAACTTACTTCCCATGAGCTATACAATAAAACATTAAAAACTCACAACGAAATATTTTGGATTAAAAAAAATCGCAAAAGTACAGAAAAAAAATTGAAAATTCAGGATTTTTTTAAAATACTAAAACAGTCCGCCGGATTTTTTTAAAATGTTTTACTGCGTAGCCCATAGTATGATATTTCCGTGTGTGAGTGAGAGATTTTGGTCAGCACTTAACATCGAGGTTTTTAGCGCTGGTGAGGGATGACATGATGTGTGTATGGAGCAGCGCCGGAATGAATGGGCGGGCGAAACGGGAGATCCCCGAGAAAACCCGCCGACCAGCGGCGTCGTCCGGTACGATTCCCACATTCGAAAATCCGCGGCCCTACTTCCGTGTGAATTATTTCACGTACGTATGTCAGTTGGATTTCACTATTTGCATGGCAGCAGAATATGCAACAAATTTTGACTTTGACGCACCGTTATGAGAAAACTACGCGAACTAAAATTGTTCCGTAAGAGGAAACTGCACTCACAAGCATCGTCTACAAAACTAATACTATTTCATAAAAATATAAAATTATGACTTTATCGCAATTGAATACCCTTAACGTATATTTAGGCCACACTCAGTTGAACAAAATAAGAATATATATATATATATATATATATATATATATATATATATATATATATATATATATATATATATATATATATATATATATGCTGGTTGCTGCCTAAAGTCACGTTAAAAGTTCAAATGCGGCTCAAGATACATATAATTGCCGCTATGATTGCAAATTTCACAGTTTTCTTGTGTCAACAAATGCAAAAAGTTAAATTATTAAACATGCGGGCTAGGGCACCCCCCCCCCCTTCTTCTATTAAGTGCTGACAAAATCTCTTCACTTTAGTTTCTCGGTTTTCACTATGGTATTTACATTTACAGCATTTGATGATGTTTTCTTTTATTCACTCATGAAGTAAGGTAAAAAGGGCTTCCAGTCACGGACCTGGCAATCTACTTACTGCCACTAGACAGTTAATTGAGGTTAGTTAGTTAGGCAGCAAACATACTTTACGTTTATTACCTGTTAAGAAAAATTAACACGTACGCATAAAAATAAAATACACAAGCGACAAAAATACATTTGAGTTATTTTCATTTTTCCTTAGTCCTCGATGTGTACGCGATTTTGAACACTGCTTTAGCAGTTCACCATTGATTTATACTAAATAATCACTTTTATTGGGTTTTGCGTCAAGTCGACAGCAAGGTCATTAAATATGGCGACTTATGTTAATGAATCATCCCAGAATTCACCAGGAGCAATTTCAAGAAACAAATAATGACCGAAATTTACATTGCCGGATCCGGGACTCGAACCCGGTTCTTCCCGAATGCGAGGTTAAACGTTTTACTATTGCTCCACCTAGCTCGGTACTTTACCACTAATTTCTAAGGTTATTTCGATTGGCATTAAAATAACTGGTCCTAACACTTATTGCCGTAGAATTACATGTCGTTTAAGGTAACATGAAATGTACACTGAGATAAAACGCGGTGTACAGACAACTGTACACATGTTATATATAAAAGACAACCGAGACGAAAATATTACGTTGCCTGGCAGTGTTAACGAGTTAACACTGGAATTTAGTAAACTGGAATTTTTCTTTTGTTAGTTTCACAAACTCAAATTTGGTACTTTCTACCATTTTGTTTACGCAAGAAATTCTTCGGGGATCTAGTTTCTTTGGTTGAGAGCATGGAGACTGTATGTATGTAAGCTTGCGTAGTTAACAGAAGCGGAGTTTGCAGTTCGATAATTCTGCTGCCATTTCTTTACTAACTAGTTCGGAATTTTGTGGAGCTACTCTTAATTAGTTGGTGGTAGGCCAACCCGACGTCTTGATACTCTAGGGAGAGAGAAGAATCTCAAGTTTACGAAGCTTTGAGGCGCACAATCTTGAAACTCATGCTGAACTTACACCGTGTCGTGGGGAAACTCTTGGTGTATACCAGAAGTTCTTGAACAAATGTTGTACTCGAGTGTAGCGGATGTTCAAATAAAACAAATATTATAGGGAAAGTGAGCGTTTTGACAGCTGGAAAATTTTGTTTCAGAAATGATATTGAAGATTTTATTTTTGTGAAAAATTTAGTTACTTTACTGAATGATCAGGTGTAAATGTTAACATGTTAGGAATATTAAATGTCCTGAATATCAAAGATTACTTACAGCAGGTTACAGAACCATTATTACTTTTGAACGATTCTTCCAATAGGCCAAGTTACAAACTAACGAAGTATTTTGGACTTACGTCATTGCAGCAAATGGTGTATCACAGAAAACCCGAGAATACATACAAACAGACAAGTAAAGAAAAAAAAAGGACTTTATTTGCAACTGGCAAACATTCCAGTGCCCATACTCAGTCTGTAGGAGCTCCTCGGACTGTGCATAGCCTATGCCTGAAGACGGGGAAAGAATTCAGTCTCCGAGACGCCGTATTTTGTTTGTCGCAAGGAGACCATTTTGTTCGTCTGTGTTGTCATTGTTTTACTGTCCACAGATATTGTGTTTTTTAGTTTTCGTTCGTTTTCCTTAAGGTGTCCGTGTTTCTGCTGCGTCGTCTACAACCAGCTGTTTTGTCGTTCATTTTGTTTTGTCTGTTTGTCGTTGTAATAATTAATTTTTTGTCTTTTGTTTCGCACTTACTGATGGAATTTCTTCTGTGAAAAAATTTTAGTTATTTCTTGGTGCACGGATGTTCATTTGTTTTCATTTACTTTCTTGTAATTCACTGAGTGAATTACTTGCGGAATTGTATACGTTAACCTATGTTTGCCAATTGCAAATAATTTTCTTTTTTTTTTTTTTTTGTTTACTTGTCTGTTTGTGTGTATTCTCTGGTTTTCTGTGACATAATTTGCTGCAGTGGCGTATGTCCAGAATACTTCTTTAGTTTGTTGCGGGAAACATTTCTTATAGTGGGATAATGAGATAGTGGGATTGAGTGCGTGATCCAGAGTGGAGTAAATAAGTAAAAACAGATCAATTTTAATCCAGGGAAAGATTCTCTAATGTCCACAGTTACCCCGCTAATAACAGCGGTAGTATAATAACATGTATGGTAGCTTGTGCTATCGGCTTATCCACAGGTCTGTCGCATCAAATGCAAACTGGGTCGTTTTTATTGACGTACGTCTCTTGCAAACGAATGTAGTCGAATGTCATGAAAACATAAAAAAAAAAAACAGTACTAGCTGTTGTCAACAAACATATAAAATATTCACAATTACGGAAAATGCAAAACACACAAAAACCAAAAAAGTAGAATTAAAGAACAACTCAGAATAATTCCTGAAAGTAATATAGTAATATACAGAAAAATACATAAAATAAAAGAACAATAAACAAAAAGAAAAATGTATTAAAAATGACCACGTAAATGCCACGAGGACGACGATGCGAACACAAATAGCCAGTGATTCGGATAAATGCAAGCACAGAAGACACATCGAAGAGAAAACAAACAAAAAGCCGCTACTTCAACAGACATGACGTTATACGAGACACTTTGCACGATGATTGATACATTTACTGGGATACGTAAGCATATTACACTATCAACGCCACGCTGTGTATCTTTGCACATATGTGTGACAACATGCTTCAGCACAGCTTTGGCTGTGAGGATATCGGTAGCCGACAATTTCAACACACTGAGTGTGTAAATGTTTGTGTGTGATTTCTGTGGAACAATTTACATACACGGCAAGCTATTTAAAATTAATTTTTGGGTGCTAAATACTTATGTTGATTCATTTTAGCGAATGATCACAAAGCTCTAGCCTATAGGGGGTAACCATCTCTTTAATTTATAAAGAGACGTACATTCTGCAACCGTAATTTTCTGTGGGTACTTGACTTCGCAAAATTCATATGCATATTAATTACGTTCCGTAATTAGATGTGATTGACATTTATCGTACATTTACACGTTCCACGTTTGAGAATATTTATCACCGTTATGAATCACATTAGGTCCAACGTTGTGTATATAGCTATATATATACAAGTGTGTGTATGCGTGTTTGTGGTAAAGTAAGGTAATTTCGTGATATTTTCAGTTTTTTGCTAATAATTATTTAATCAAAAGTAATTTACGCTGAACGTATGAACTGTAATATCTTTGATGTGAATTGCAGCTATAAAAGGTTGCAATCGCCATTCGTATAAATTTTTTAATAAAAGAAATGAAGATAAAGTTTCGATAACGTTTAAGTTATGTTCGTGATATGTGTATTTAATTTCGTGACAGCAGTTTGGTAATTTCGTGTTATACTATAATTGAAACGAATTCATTCTATAGATAGCAATAACACGACACTTTTTTTGGGACCTTAACAAGAGATACCAGAAGTCAATTTAAGTTCAGAATTTCTTAAACAACTCAGTTCATATAACATGATCCAAACCTGTTAACCAGAGTCGTCATCCTCTGCAGTTGCACAAGTTTCACACATAAAGACCTGTTCTTTTGATTCATTCGGTTGGCACAACACATGATATGGTACCCACTCTGCACCATTTTTATACACAGACATCATGAGAAAACTTGATTCCACACACGCCACGTGTCCGGTCTTCGTCACTGTCTTTGATGTTTTTAGACTTTGCTACTTAGTTTCTTGATCTTGATGTGGAAGGTTCAGGCTCTGGGGCTGGTCCATCTGGCCCAGCTGTAGCTACTGTCTCGTCTGGCGGAGTCAAGCTTTGCACTCGAATCAGTTTTCCTTTTGGTCTTCATGTACTTTGGTGTCAGTACTATAGAAGAAAGTTTTATAATGCTGTCCAGTTCTGGTGCCTGACTTAGTTCTTGTTCTTGCTGTCCTTGGGCGAAAATGTGATTCGTCAGTTGTGATTATTGTAGGGTTTCTCTGGGAATCGCAGACTTATTAAGTAGGCAAATTCCTGTTTTCTTGAAGGCATTTACAATGTTATTTTCACAGAAACTCTTTGTGAATGCTGGATTCAGTATGGTACGGAAATGTGTTCTGTTGGGAGACTAAGACAGATTTTGGTCAGCGCTTAACATCGAGGTCTTCAGCGCTGGTGAGGGGAGACATGAGGTGAGTATGGAGCAGCGCCGGAATGAAAGGGCGGGGGAAACGGGAGATCCCCGAGAAAACACGCCGACCAACAGCATCATCTGGCGCTATTCGTGTTCTGTTCGGTTTATCCTTCATATAGGTATTGTACTACCATGTTAGGTAAAGAGGAAAATGTGTAGAGGATTGATTTAGTTAGCAAATATGTGTGACATGTTTGTGTGACTGAACTTGTATAGGCTATATATGGAGAAAATATAAAGTATGATAAAAGAATGGTTGAAACAAAATACCATAAATTGAAGTACTAACTGTTCTGCAGTACTGTAAAGTTGAAACATAAAAAATAATTTTTGGCAAACTTTAAAGACCTAAATTTCAGTTTCCATTTGGTAAAGAAAATGTTCACTAAAAAAAATCACCTTAACCAGTCAGTGTATATTATCCCTTTTTAGCTGTACACTTACTTGAGCAGCGGTCCTTATACAATAGCACACTACATAATATTTTCAAACAGACAATTCAATAACACTTTTATTTATCCTGTACAATGCATATTTTCTTCCATCACCAGCAACAACAATTAGAATATATACATTTTTTGTTTATTTCTTCCAAGAAGGTTTTGTCAATAGACTAAGTATTGTCTCTCCAAGTTCATGCCTGTCATCTTATCGACATTAAATTTAAAGTAATAAATATCAGATTTACCTATTTGTCTTCTCATTCACAAAAACGTTTAATTTAGTAAAAAAAAAAAACATAAAATATTTAACATTTATGACAAATAAATCATTTTAAGCATAGAAAAAAAGGAAACTATAAATAACAATATTAACATCTGTAGCATTTTTACATAGGAGTTAGTGCTCTAGGCCCAGTATGGCTTCAATGATTTATACACCCCGACATTTAATGGCGTTGTGTGCGCAGGAAGTGTGAACAAGAAAATTGAATTTTCTTTTGCTAATGAAATAACTTGTAGACTGATGTGAGAAGCATGAGAGTCCTTGAGAAGGATAAATGAATGGTTAGGAAGGATTGCACTGATGAAAAATGTAAAACCCCTCCAAGAAAAGCTCACTGTTGTTCCGTCCTTTAACTGACAACTTGCCCAGCGAATTAGGGAGGCAATCCCTTCGTAGATTGTCGTTATACCGCACTCCTATAAACATAACCATGGGTAGAATCCACGTTCCTTCGTCGAACACACAGCCAAGAATTGTATGGGTTTCAAGCAATTTCATGACGCAGGCAATTTCGTGATACAGATATGTTCGTGACTGATGCTAATTATGTTTATCACACGAATTTCATCATTAAAGCATAATGAACAACTTTGTCTCTATGACTTACATAGGAATATGGCTTGCTAACTCTTAATTTATCTAAAATATAAACTACCGAAATTGTACTTCATTCCCAGATGAAAAAACGCTAAGAAAACTGCTTCAGAATGTAAGCTTTTGTGGCCAGCGTGTAATACAATACGACTGTTTCTTTATTTGATCGTAAACTACGTTTTTCGGGCAATAAATAGGGACCCTTGTTTCTCGCGAAAAGAATTTTAGCGCGCTTTGTTTCGGCGCCTTACGTGGTCAGTGATTGGATATTTTAACTCTCGCGAGCCTTGGGATTCTACTCGCAAATCACAGACGTGCGTTGTTGCAGGATCTTTATTGTAATCGGCTCAGTCAAATGAGGTTCGGCTCTTCACATAGACATGCTACCAATAACCACGTAGCACAATTGTAGATGTGTACGTAAGGCACTGAAACAAACCGGGGTAAAATTCTTATCGCGAAAAATAGGTGTCCCTAGCTATAAATTACACTGCATATAGTTTACTGACCTGTATGTACAATCACCATAAAACAACACGAAAATATGCCATGAAACACTAAACATTTTTTTTCTACTTCCAAGACAGCTCTACTTACGACGTGACTCCTATAGTAATATCTGTGGAGAGTTGGCTGAACTACTGCGCAGCGTCTGGTATCTTCTTCTCAATTGGCGTATTCGTTATAGTATATTGAAAAAGTATCACGAAATAACCTATGTCACGAAATAACCCCACTTTACCTTATATATCATTATTTGTCCTCTGGATCGAACTTCAGCCCGGTTACACACCAAACTTGAATCATTGAGAAATGTACCACTTCGTTGAAATTCCATTCATTTTGGTAAAAAATAATCAACTGACGTTAGTAAAACCGTGCTGATCGTTTCAATGACTATTTATGCTGATATAAACGGGATTTGCACCTATTATCATAGCGTTTCACATGCATGTTAACTGAGAGTGTAACATATTTTAACGACTCTCCAGGTAGGCCTATATCCGTACATAAAATTTAAAATTATTGCATTTTACAGTAAAATTCACGTGCACAATAGTGAAATTTTACGATCACGTGAGCGAAAATTAACGTACAATACGCGCGGGACTTTTTTGCATACCTCGTGAACAAAAATTAAATATAAATTTCGAAACGAAACAAGACACTATTTGTGAAGTCGCGGTGATTAGATAGCACAAGTGTTGTTCGTAACATACGTCTGAGAAGTAACGCTCTTCGGAAACAGCGAATCAGTAATATGAGGTTCATTTGTTTGAATCCAACTACCATCGTACATTTCATGTCATAAATAAAAATAGATAAAATGTTATCCACATTTTCTTACTTTCATTGATTTAGAAGAATTATCCTTATTATTTTAGGACCATTCCCTTATTTGTAATGGTAATTTTTTCTTACAGATTAGTATAACGAGTGATTTTTGTTGATTATAATTTTACACCAACTTGGTTCGATGGCTTACGTACACATCTGCAGCTCCGTTTCATGACCAATGATTAGGGACCTCTGTTTTTCGCGAAAAGAATTTTGCTCAGTTTGTTTCAGTGACCTCCGTGCCCATCTGCAGTGGTGCTTTATGATAATTGGCAGCGTGTCTATGCCTATCGTTTGACTGAGCCAATTCCAATAAAGTTCCCGCAACACCACACGTCTGTGATTTTCCGGTAGAATCCCAAGACTCGTGACAGTTAAAATATCCAATCACTGACCACGAAGCAGAACTGCAGACGTGCACGTAAGTCAACGAAACAAAGTGGGGCAAAATTATTTTCGCGAAAAACAGGGATTCTTAAAAATAACTTAAATCGTAGTATTGGTTAACATGCCAACATGGCTACTGTGACTACCATATAATGAGAATTGTGTGATTTTTTAAAATAAATCGAGACGCGTCTTCCATACTCTAGAAGTTTCTGAAAGTTACAATCATTAAAATAAATACGGACATAATGCCAGTCACTAGCTAACACACAAAAATCGTACGTTATGCTTTAAATGTATGCTGAGTGTATCAGTAGCCCATATTATCATTCATAAATCTCCTGCTTGTGCCTGAACTTTATTTTCATATAGACTTTGCTAAGCAAGCCTACATATACGGGTAAGCGTCTTCGAACCGGTTACGATTCTTGCGGTGTAATCGCCGCCAAACACGTGAAAAACAGAAGATAAATTCTGCTTGTTATTTTTATACTGTAACATTCCAGGGTATATTCGACTGCAGAGTAATTCGTAACGGAACCAGTGGCACAGAGAAGCAGGACACGTACAGGGAACTAACTGGCCATGGCCAACAATTATGAGCAATATCAGTATTCGCATGGAGGGTTTCACATAGGGCTTAATTAATACCGAAATCAGGACGGCTGGTCAAGGACTCAACTCGCTTCCTTCCGAAAGCGAGTCCAGTGGTAAGACTGAATAGCAATGCAAACGTGAAATAACCTGGCGGCTCATCCGATACAGGTTAACTTCGCCGCTTATTGGCTGCCCGAAGCTGTTGATACCAGCCAGCTGTGTGCGTCTGTTTGGCTCTTGGGTGTTACGGCTGCCACCATGTTCCTGCGCAGCGAAGCCATTTTACTGGCGTGTGTGACTAAGTTTGATGTCCTACCAGCTGTTTCACTTCTGTATTACTAAATATTCTGAAATAGTGGTTTATCACTGCGTCAGATCTCTCGATAAGAAATGTTCTTGCCGTACGCTTATTACACTATTGAGGAACAAAAGAGATGCGAAATGTGCAACACTCTCGTACGGGCGTCAATAATAGTACCAACTTGATAAGCCGAACACGTAAGTGGTGGACAGAGTTTTCGTAGTATTTTTCCAATGGAAATTTGAGAGGCGATCATTAAATTTTTTATTTGAGTAAATCATGGCGCAAAGAGAAATGAAATCATGTATCTGTTCTACGAAACATTTTGGTATTGTTTCATGTATAATAGTCTAAAAAAAACCTTTGTAGCAATTTTTAAATAACTCCTGTACATATTTAAATATGTGTACCATATTGAAAAAACAAACACTGAAGCGTATTAGGGTGTTCTTTAAAGTGTAAATATATTGTGAATACATCTAGCAATATCGCGTGTAAAGTGTACGTGTAACATGTCACAAGATATGCGTCAAGCGAAGACCTTTTTCAAATACACTGAGAGAAGGTTTTTGCTGCAGATAGCTACTGAACAAATTTAGTTGATAAGCATTTGTTTTCAGTGAACAACATTAGATTCATACGACTTATTACCTAACTCCAAAAATTTGCACGTATTTTCTCTAACCAAATATACTATTTTAACACTTTTTTGTTGAGTTAAACTCATATGTATTTGTAGTTAATAAACATATTGTTACAAGTTTGCGACAAAACTTAAATGTGGGCAATTCCCATGAGTTTTTTTTTTTTTGGGATAGAGGTCTTATAATTGGAAATAAAAGATTTGAATTAAGTTATTCATTTACTAGCTCACAAAGCTTACAAAAACACCAAATAGCAATCAATTATAACTTTCACAACACAATTAGTTATGCACACAATTACTCCTGTGTCACAGACACGTTAATTAACTTTGACTATTAAAGCACAAAAAATGTCTGCCACCAATTAATTAAACAATACAAATTACAATAAAATTCAGTCATATATCCAATCAATAGTCTCTCAAATAGTGGCAGTGTACAACCCTAATAGTCCGCAGTGGCGATGAACCGCCGTGTACTGCGCAGCACCCCGAGTACACCGCTGTCTTCAATCTTTGGGTCTTCGGTTCGATTCCCGTCGCGCATTACCTCTTCGCTCGTCAGCCCGCCGCAGCAGTCCTCTTGTTTCGCCCAACACTTCTCCGAAGGTAGCCGCCTGCCGCCTCACAGTAGACTCTGACGTCACCAAGATGTCTTCACCAGTCTCTCTCCACAAGCATAGCACCTTCTTCTAGCACGACCAATAGCGAACTCTCCCCGATTCTGTCGATTCAGCCTTTATATACTCTGGCCAAACTCCAGGGGTTCCCCTAATTACATGGGTCTAAAAATAGACATTACCACATGTTTCGGACATGACTTGAGTCACGTAGGCCGCCCTCGTAGGGTTAAGACGCAGTTGGGACATGTATCTATGACGTAGCTTCGGCGTGACTTCCATCACGTAGCCGCCCAGCGTATGATTCAGGGGCCAGTCCACAAAGTGTTACGAAACAGCCGCCGACCACCGACCTCCAGGTACATGGCACGCAACAATATGAAAACAAAATCAATTATATTCACGTGCACTGATTAAGTTACTGAAAGAACAGTAGGAGATTTTGGCTCTAATGAGTGTCCCTCATATCATATATCAGTTATCATTATTGTAACTTTAAAATATTAATAGTGGCAAAATTAATCCTGATAACTTAGTTCCATAAAAGTAGTAAGCAAATATGTAAAACTGGGTAACATATATGTACGAAACCATCACGCTTTTCAGTGACCATGTTAAAAAAAAAATGTTTTCAAAAACACCGACTACCTCATTTGATTTAGTAACTGAACAAAATATTGCGCGTTTGTGCCAACAGCACAAAAAAAACTTACAATTTTGGCTTTGGAAATAATATTCATTCATCCCACCACAAAATTATATTTTTATACATCAGCACCAGACGAACGACAATCCACACATAACAGTTTCAGGTTATTACAGGAATAAGCGTAGAATCTGGTTTTACATCAACCCATTCCAATGTAAAACTTATGATAGGTCTCCTTAATTATTTACCAGTCAAACAAGCAATAAGAGCTTTATTTTAACAAAAAAATGTAATTCAGCTTATTAGGTACATCAAACTATACTTACAGTTTGATAAAATTATATTTAAAATTTAATAACTCATGTAATTGGAGACCTGAGCTCGTGTACCAGTTGGTTCGCTCCGATGGCTTTCTTCGGGGTACTCCCGTATACTCAGCCTGGGAGAGAACTGGGAAACTGCAAAGTTCGAGTCATAATATTTGTTACAGTTTACTGCATTAATGTTATGGCGCTCGTACAACCGGGGCCCGCACGGCTCTAGGGCCGACGCGTACTCGCTCACCAGTTGCGTCATAGACTCTGAGCGCAACGCGCGCCTGACAGAAAAAAATCTCGAGAATTGGGGTTAATTTTAGTGGCACGATTGCTGACGCCACGAACTTGACGCCAATCGATCACACGGAGCTTTAGACGTAAATGTCGTACGCGGTAGTAGCAGACCACCACAGAAGGAATGTGTGCTGTCTTCCTCTTGTTTGTCGCGGTCCGGACCTAATCGACTGCAGTGTGGTGGTCGCTCGGGGCCTCATCAATTCCTCGGCCTGATTAGACCGGCATCTCGACGCCAGCCGGGACAGTTGGCTGGGGGGCGTCTGACCCTCGTCTTACTCTCAACCCCCACTCTACTTCCTCCCGGCGTGGGTTGTCCTCGAGGGACTGCCTCGTGGTTGGCTGTGGCGCGGTCTTCTTGACATATTGCCCGCCTGGGAGACTTTCAAGAGACGGAGAGAAGGGTCAGGCAGCGAGACCATTGTGTGGAGTTCCTAAAGCCGAGTGTCCTCCACTAATACCTCCATTTTCTTCTTAGGCGGTTGCCACCCGAGATCAGTCAGGTATTTTTTGTAAAATCACTGTTTGCGCCTACACGTGTATCGTCGTAAGTATTTGATATAGGGGTAAGATTTTTTTTAAGGGATGGTAGAAAATTATAATCTACGCCCGCCAGGATTTACTTTTTTCCCTATCGATTATATTTCCAGAGAAAAACATGTGTGAAATTGGCTAAAAATGCCATTTTTACAGCTATGGCGCCTAGGTGCCTGAAGGTAAAATAGAAAACTACATCCTGGCAAGCATAGCTCAATCCTTTGGCTTTCGATAGATGTAATAATACCCCAGTGTTACAGATCTAATTTGCGTGCAATTGGGGGAAGCGCAAATGTCTGTTGTAGGGCTTGGAAGGGCCGGGCGATGCTGCCTCGTCGCCCTCGTCTAGACAAGCATGAGCAAGGCGTGGGGACGCTGAGTGGAGGGAGTACAGGCACACTAGCCGGCCGCAGGAGGGGAAGTAGTAGCATAGAATATTTAGGAATACAGAAGTGATACAGTCGGCAGGAAGGCGAACTCAGTCACACACGCCAGCAAAATGGCTTCCCTGGCCAGCAACATGGCGGAAACACCTACTGCCAATCAGCGTGAGGCAGCTGCTATGCTAGTCGGCAGCCAGGCCAATAGGAAACCTGTAGTAACATGCAGGAGCCAAACAGACACGGGGCTGGAGTCTACAGCCTCGGGCAGCCAATAAGCGGCCAAGTTCGCCTATATCAAACGAGCCGCCACGTCATTTCACGTCTGTATTACTATTTAGTCTGTGGTAGTAGGCTTGGCATGGACGGAACCCGAACAGGCAGGCGTGTGTGCGTTGGTGTGTGTGTATACAGATCATTTTACACTTAGATTGCGTTCTGTAGATATGGGCATTCGTTCTCTCTTTTCGCGGTAACTGCCGTAAACCGTTTGTCGCGGCCACATGATTTGTTGTGTCCAATGTACTGATTTCGGAACAAAAATTTCGTTACTGTTAGGGCACAGAATATTTAGGAATACAGAAGTGAAATAGCCGGTAGGACGGCGAACTAAGCCACACACGCCAGCAAAATGGCTTCCCTGGCCAGCAACATGGCGGAGACGCCTACCGCCAATCAGCGTAAGGTGGCTGCCCTGCTAGCCGGCAGCCAAGCCAATAGGAAACCTGACGGTACATGCATGAGCCAAACAGACACG
>PNEQ01007528.1:0-49329 GCA_003012365.1 Medauroidea extradentata | reverse complement strand
GTCCACATATAAATGAAACCTCTTAGAAAAATCTGGTAGATGTAATACAGGTGAAGTTACTAATTTACTTTTAATTTCCTTAAATGCCTTATCCTGAGCCTCACCCCACTGAAATTCAATATTTTTCCTCTTCAAGGCATTTAAAGGTTCGGCCAAAGCTGAAAAATTTTCAATAAACCTTGAATAAAATGAGGCCATTTCCAAAAACCGACGTACTCCTTTTAAATTCTTAGGTGGAGCATGATCCAACACACTTTTTACCTTAATAGGATCTGTTTGAAGCTTCCCTTTTCCGATAATAAACCCAAGGTACCTAACATGTCGTTGTGCCCAAGAAATTTTATCAGGATTAACTGTCAATCCCGCCTGTTTTAATGCATATAAGGTTTTATCCAGATGTTCAAGATGTTCTTCAAAAGAATTACTGTAAATACATACGTCGTCGATATAGGTGAACAAAAAATTGTACATATACGCTCCCAAAACCTTATGCAATACCTTACTCATTACTTGTGGACCACAATTTACCCCCATGGGTAATCTAGTCCATTGATAGAGACCAAAAGGTGTACAAAATGCCAGAGGAGCTCGCGAATCCTTGTCTAATTCACACTGTAGAAAAGCCGAATTCAAATCTAAAATAGTGAAGAATTTAGCTTGGCTTAAATACTGAAAAATTGGTTCCATTACGGGCAAAGGGAAGCTTAAAGGGCTTAACTTGGCATTCGTCCTACGATAATCTGATATGATGCGATATTCCCCCTGTTTTTTCTTGGGAAGCAAAAAGGCTGGGCTTGAATAACAACTATCACTTTCCTCAATGACCCCTTCCTGCATCATTTTATGTATTAAAGCCTTAAAAATCTTAGCCTTAGGAGGCGATACTCTATACGGGACTGATACTACTGGTTCTTGATCCTTAAGAATTAACTTGACAGGCATGTCAACATAATGCCCTAAATTTGGCGTGATAACATCAGGATATTTATTTTTCACCTTCCTCAATTCTCCTAATTGATCTTCATTTAAATTATATATTCCTATACCCTGTTCACCGAGATCCTGTCTCCTCAAGGGTATCCTCACATCTGGGAAAAAAGAAAAATATAATTCTCTACTGCCATAATCTACGGCTGCCTGTGTACAAACAAGAAAATCTAAGCCCAGAATCATTTGATGCGATAAATGTGGTATGATTTGGAAAATTATTTTCCAAGTATAACAATCAATGCGAATTTTCATCCGCCCTTATTTTTTCTCCTCTAGGTTGGATGGAAATCTACCCTTATTTTTAAAATAACAATTCTCGGTTAAATGATTTGTTTTCCCACATACTTCACAAACCACGCTTCTGAAGAATTCCTTAGAAGGCGTGAAATTATCATTTCTGCTAGAATTGTTTATACCCATGTTCAGACGTCTCTCCTTAAAATAACAAGTGTCTGACGAATGGTTAGTGCGACCACAAATATTACATTCTCTCTTAACCTTAAGAGGGATGCTAACCTTTGGAGGCATGTGGCAATCTCCTTTTATTCGTTCTATAGAGATGACGTTTTCCAGAAGCTGCCTTAAGGTACTGGCAGCCTGCACATGCACAAAAAAATTTGCATTTTCTGGGGGAAGATTGTGCAAAATAATAGTAGTAAGATAAGACTCGTCACATGGCATACCCAAAACTTCTACTAACTTAATTACCCTAGTAACATACTCCTTCATCGATTCTCCTGGTTTCTGATATTTTTCTGTGATCTTATGCTTGCATTTTTCCAGAGCTAAGGGAGAACACATTTGTTTAAACAACGCATTTTTAAAATCTGCAAAAGACCACCTCTTACTTATCGCCAGGCTAACCAATTCTCTAACTTCCTCTGGGACATTTAATAAAATGGCAGAAAATATTATTTCTGAAGGGAAAAGACCCAGGTCAAAAATATTCAACACCTCAATTAAAAAAATTGTAATTGCCGAAATACTAAGACTTGTAAGAGTGGGGAACTTAAAACTGGTGGGAATGTGTTTTAACAATTTGAAAGGACTAAGCCTTTCAGACTCACCCATATCATTGGTATCAGGGGGCGTTCTCTTAAAAACCTTCCGCGCCTTTTGCCTCAGGATTTCTAGGTTGTCCATAGGCTCAACCTCTACCCCAACCGACGGCAACACCGACATAAGATGCTCGCTCGACAGCTTCTGTATCGAGCCAGTCTGAGTTCCTAGAGACATGTTAAAGAATTAATAATAAGAAAATCACAAAGTGTTACACAAATCTCCTCCACCACAATGATTGCTTCTATTCATGAAACCTCCATAGTCACAATAACTCAGAAGCAGAGTGCGCAGGATTTCTTGTGGCGATATTCTTAAGAGTAAGCCATTTTCCTGAAACCAATCAGTAAACTTCTCACTCAAAAGAAAAAAACACAAAGATCAAAAGCTCATCTGCCAAAATTTTTTTTGAAAATATACAGATAAGTGATTCTGAGGTTGTGACCATAGAACTTACATGACAGAAAAGCATAGTGTTAATTTATATAATTTATTATATAAAATTCCCATTTTTTTATTTCAGTTTTTAACAGAACAATGGTTTGATCAAGATTTACAACAGACTGTCTTCATACTAGTTTCATACTCAATTTTATACAATTTAAATTCGCACAATTGTTATTTCCTCCACAAGAAAAACATGTACATATACAAAGGGGTACTCAACCGTCCAAAACATTATACAACTGACTAATACCAAGATATTAACAGACCTCGGTCTCTAAAACAAGTTGAATTAAATAACCATTTACATAGACATTTACTATTCCGGAAATAAGGAACATTTTACATAACCTAGGACAAATGTCATATTACAAATTCCAAAAAAAACTAATTAAATAAAAAAAAATCTCTGAGACGGAGACGCGTAAATTCTCATATCTGATACCATACCGCTAATTTTTAAAACACGCCCGGATCATATTTATCATTCTGAAAACATTTTCAACTCTCTACCCTGACTCATTTGCATGCGAGGAAATCTTGCAAAATAATTACTGGCGACGAAAACATTCTATGCCGTCATAATCTGTTCTGTTCTGTTTAGATCCCTAGGCCACCATGGCCCATCATGTTGGTTTATACTTAACTTGTCATCCTGCCCCTGACACTGAATGCAATGCATCAAGTAGAAAATGTCCCCGTCCCTAGCGAGACAGCAGAATTTATTTCCAACTTGGAGCTTCCCCTTCCCCAAGGGATAAAGTTCCGGCGTAGTATTTTCTTGATAGGAAACAGTTCCACAATATCCGTCCGCTCCTCGTCTGCTAACCTAACGAGTTAAACCAACCGATAAAGTAGGTTTTGAAGTTCCATTCTTATCCACCAGCAACGCCGCGATCGCTCAGCGCGTAGTTAGCAAAGTCCGTTCTGCCGGCAGTATGTGAGAAACCTAGCTGGCCGCATGACGTGCGTAAGCCGGTGTTGTACGTGTCTACTTCCCCGGAGCTTGCCTGACGACAGCCCGGTAAACGGGGCTGGAGAAAACACGTCACTACAGTGAGTACTTAAAACACCTTTCAGTTTTCTTCTTACAGGTCAACGTCTAACCAGCTATTTCGGAACGTCGATATCGTCAATGTAATCTTCTTTATTTAATTTACAAAAACGAAAACGTCCACCATAACAGTTTTCATATACACTCGGGACTTAGTCGTTTTTCAACAAGTTCTAACTCCGTTTATTCAAAAGTTTTCCACACTCACTTGCGCTGAATGAATTACTGGCAATGTTCACAATAGACGTATAGAATTATACCACGCTATTATAATGAACTTGCGTCAGGTTTAAAAGTATGTCGGTCGTGTCACAAAATAACTACGTCACACTTGTAGTACTGTTCCCAAAATTCGTAACGTAAGTTTTGAAACATGCAACGCCTACAAATATAACCTTCACTGATCAACTTTTGTATTAATTAAAACGTCCAAACAAGAACATATGGTGAGGGAAAAAGTTTTTCTGTTTTTCAAACTAGTTCAGAGTATCAAGCGTGGTCGAACATGGCAGTCTAAGACAGCGTCACTACACACAGTTTTAAATTATTATATGAAATAACCATGGAATGGACAGGTGTCTCATCAGTCGCACTCGTGTTCCTGAACCCTGGGCGTCTACCTGATGACGGGAACAGATTTCAGTTCCTGAAACGTCGTTTATACTGACTGTTTGAATATTTCGCAATGGAGTATGTCCAAGTAAATAAATCCAGTCATGCACTCCCATTGCACAAGTTATTTCAAAGATCAGTACATTCCCTAATTCTTGTGTGATGAACTAACGAAAACTGCAGAGTACATATTCCACATGTCAGCAAACTCAGGAACTGCAGACATAATATTTGAATTGTGGTTCAACCAGTAGACTAGCATAAGACGTTTGAGGATGATTAGAAGTGTATATTTTGTTAATGTTTCTAAACAAAAGAGAAGAAAAATGCATAAGTTATGTATTAAATGCTTCTTAATTGGATATGAGTTTGGTAGATAGAAAATCCATAAAGAAAAACATGGCAACAGAAAACAACACTCGGCCATGCATGCAGAACAAACGTAATGCCATAAATAAAACCTGCGCACTTCACTGTCAGTCTACTAAAAGCACGCTATTTTTCTCACGTGCAGCTGCACTAGAAACTAGGAAGTAGAAAAGAAGAATAAAGGAGGGGAGTTGGAATCGTCACACTGGTATACTGAACAATACCAGGCACCAATTAGAATTTTTATAACTGAAAATGCTCTAAGGCACCTCTTTTAGTCGTGTGTTTGTGTGGGTGAGGCACCTACCAAGGGCGATGTTGACCGGCTCAACTGGCGCAGTATCGCCTCTACCCTAAGACATTGAAACGGCGCGCTGTTGTATCGTAGATGACTCGTCTGATACTTTCAGTGTTGACCACATATTTTTATTAGTGAAATGTTTTGAGGAAAGTTCATTGGACGTTTCTGCGGTAGTTTTGTACGAATCTTTTGAGCAGTTTTTCAGAGTCAACATGTTGGAAAGCTGTTTTTAGCCATTTTGAGGAGGTTCAAAATGATTTTTATAATCGACTTGATGCTTTGAAACGACCCTTTAGTCATGGTGTGAAGAGACTTTCCTTTTCGTACATTGACAGAAAGGACATATAAAGAATGATTTCGTATAAAATGTATTTACAGTAATATTACAACATAATTTAAGCTAGTGGTAGGCGAGGCCCTTAGTGTAAATGTTTTTTATTTGTCATTTAAAATTACGTAATTCATACCAGCAATGAGAAACATGTGAATGCTCAACCTTCCCTCGAAGACAAAAACAAACAAAAAAAAATACCGTAAACAAAACGTTGATGTAATATATGAAGATATGAAATAAGTTAACTAACAGCAAAAACCATAGAAACAAGAACTCTTAGTTAGTGAAATAGTGCGTCATTCTGGCCAGGTTCATGAAACTTTTCTGAAAAGAAGAAACTGAAGAATCGCTGAAGTAAAGTGAAGTTAAAGAGGTTTTGAGCAGTGCTTAAGATGATCGCAGGCCGCCGAGAGGTGTTCAAACTTTCTGCCAGCACTAGTTTACACGAATACTGCTTGACTAATGTGAGCGATGTCCGTTAAAGAACGTTATCTTTTGTATACGCTTTCCCGGTCCTGTATTTATCTATTAAACTTATTTCCCAGCAGCAGAGAATGGTAAAACTTTAGGTACAGGCGATTTTTTGGTATAATAATTTTGTTTCGGCTACTGTAAAAAGTATAGATGACTACAACACAAATGTCTCACAGAGGCTAGTTATCAGAGAGAAGAATGCATTTCAGTTAGTGGCTTGCATCTAAGGGCCAGAGTTAGGCGTAATGTGCGTGATATGTCGCCCTTACCGCTTCTGCCCTTCTAGGTCTCGAAACGAAAGATACGTCCATCAAGGTGCTAACTTAGCAACGAGAATTTGAGCGCCGCTTATGGGCGACATTAAGTAAGGAGCAGCGTCGAAATAAATAATATCTGGTTCTAACCCACTGGAAATCGAACTCGGATCGCTATAACATGAAGTTATCTCTTTAACGGTTGCACCAACTGCGACTCCTGAAGAGTTACCGAGACAGCAGCTATATAATCTGTCACAGCTATTTAAAAGATTGCGGGACTTAAATCCATTCATTAATGCAGCTTCTAAAGAATATACTTACGTACAAAACTTTGTTCTGCCTGTATTGGAGTAACATTAGTAGTAGCAGAAAATATTTGTCGGAACAATACAAGTTGTAAATTTGTGTGTAACTTTTTAATCTTCACATACCGTAACTGGTCATTGTGTATTATTTCCAATCACATTATGTATGTTTTGTGCTGTATTCTTTCAGGAGACTCAAGACATAGCTATGAACCAGACTGTAGATTGTGAACAACAGCCACACTTAGAGGAAGTTGAGAAACTGGTAAGACTATGCATGTTGTAGTACTAGCACATTGGGTATCGGGTTTCTACAACTGCCAATTTTCCATTGTAAAATCCTGAACACCGAGTTCGTAAAACTCAAAGAAAAAACAAAGAAACGTAGGTTTTAGATAAATAGATTTAAGTCAACTCTCACTGAAATACATTCTTGATGCACAATTCTACAAGTAACATATCAATGTCAATACATTTACAGTTAACTTCTACCAAGAATTACTAACTTGAAAATTTTTCCGCCAGTTTTAATGTTAGCTAACTCTCGCGGAATGAAGAGTAATATTCTTTTAATACTGTACACAGAATGTAACATGAAAATATCAGCGTATGGAATGGGCTTCATTTCTCCACCTGAGGGGTAAAATATAACACTTTAAGATAACAATTTGATATGAAATGTGACATTTAAAACGAAAAGAAGCAGCGTTTACCATCAGTATATTATCTTCGAACCCTGACAAAACATGTTAATTTATTCATGATGAAATCTCTTTGAAAATGCCAGATCTTTGTAAAAAAATCCTTTAGAAATAAATACTTGCATGGCTGAAATAGGTTTAAGATCTCTCAGAATACACATACAATATTAACTCATGTCGTGCTACTTATCGAAACGGCCGAACTACAACATAAAATATGCTAAAATCACAGATTTAAAACTACCAAGGATAAAAGTATAGTTATTATTGGTCTCGTAGAACCCGATATATAGCATGAAATTTTTATGTAATCATGTTGTTTTACCTTCTAAAATGGTTACCCGACATTTATATTTCCTACTGAAATCAAGCTTTTGCCGATTAACCGTTAAAATATAATTAAACGATCATTATTCATGTGGCACTATCTTAATTAATTTATGATATAATTCAATTGATCTTACTTACGATTCCTGGCAGTGTCGACCCATAATTTAAATATGTAAATCGTGCCAGGCGATGTAGTTCAGTTTTTTCGATCGTCGTTTATCCACGGCCCTATATTCTGGCGCCGCTCCATACTGATATCATGTCATCCCCCCCTCGCGGCCAAAAAAAAAAAAACACTCTGTTGTGTACTGACCAAAATATCTTGCCTCTTTCACTTAAACAATCAGACAATAAAGTTCCAAAATATAAAATTACGCAAGAATAGGAAAGAATGGGACTTGATATATGAAATTGCTTGTAAATAACCTCATTAAAATTAAGTCTATTAGGAAGATGTACATAAGTAACCTTTTATAAGTAGAGGTATTCTATTTGGTGCTATCTAGTTGTGCTAATATCTGCCTTGGAAAATAAGTGTGACACACAGGCAGACATACAATGTACATAATAATTACAGACACATTATCTTATAAGCCTAACATTTCCTATAAGATCTTGAGTTTAAGGTTTCATAAAGCTGTCGCAGGCAAAGTGTATCAGTAGAAAACAGTTTGAATGGTGGTTTATAACCTACAATTTACTTGGTTTTTAACTAATTATATTTTGGTTATCTTTGCAACGAATGTGCCTTGCCATAAAGTTATGTTGAATGTTTATTGGATAATGTACCTTAGGAATGTAAAACTCTTTGGCGATATTTAATTCATTCTCCCAATTAAAACACGTTATACCAAATATAGAAATATAATTTAACGTAAATTCATATAATATATAATACATTAAGCTTTCAGTGATTATGACTCATCGGTTGGATCTCTTTCAAAATAATGGAGGATAATTTCAAATAAATGCTTTAAATGCATATAAATATGATAAATGGTTAGTAACTGTTCGATTAAAAAAAAACTGCAATTATATACCAGAATATATTTTTTTTACAAATAATTGCCAAATGCATAAACATAAATATGAAATAAAAGAGGTATCGAAAATGTAAGATGGAAAAATATGGTGCGAACAGTGCTGGCCCACTCTAGCAGCATTTAGCATTACTATAGCAGTTAATTTTATAATCTAAGGCCGTCGAATTACGCGCACTCAAAAACAATGTTTAAAATATAGCTTAGTTTTTGTTTTATTTAAATAACACAAAATTTCAAAAGGACGATAGCTCTTTAAATATGCATACAATAGTAAACTGTTGAGTAATGTTTGCCTTTTTTACATTACGAGAAAAAAAATTATAATCAAACTAAGCAAAAAATAAATAGATTTAGTATATCAGTACATATACTATAAGTAACAACTATTATATGTACTGCGTTTCTACAATGACTTTATGCACATTAACATATATTGTTTACTCATAAACATGTCACCTAGTTTGCTGTTAATATTTGCTGCGGTAATACAGTCTTTCAGAATTGTCTTAAATAGCAGTAAGACTCTTATTATCTGTTAATGGTGCTGGTGGTAAATTAAATTTTGCCAATCCTTTGTCAAATGTTGGTCAAATAGCCAAAGAAATTCTCTTAAATGTATGATGATGATTATGCCTACTCCTAGTATCATAGTCGTCTACATCTGATTTTTTTTCTATCAGTGACTACAAATACTCAAGTAAAATGCCTACTTTGATTTTAAAAACAAATATTAGTATATTATTCAAACGTATTTTTTAAATTCCCAACCAACGCAGTTTTGCAAACATTTCTTGAATTTTTGTAAATCTGTATTTTATAAGTATGGCTTCCATGGGGACATATTCTAAATCATCTGCAATTTATCAATAAACGCATGATCAACAGAATTTAAAATAGGTGGACAATGTGAAAATTTTGAAATACAATATCAGTGAATAATATAACCTTATATTTTAAAGGCAACTTGTACTTAAGAGTACATAAACAGCCTTCAAATTCAAGCAAATTAAATGTATATATTCTCAACATGCTGCTTATGTATTGCCAAATAATCTGCTATAATTTAATTTAGTACCGAGTACTGATTAAAAAGTTATTTGTGGGGGATATATACATATTCATCAACGCAGACAGATTCATGGTGACCACACGAAACTGCGCGCGAACACACATATATATACACATATACACCCATATTCATATACACACATGTATACAGACACACACACACACACACATATATATATATATGTATGTATGTATATATACACGCAGGGTGTCCAGAAACGGCCGGATAATAAGCATACAACGCGAATCCTGGGCTGAATTGTTGACGAAAATACTAGTGGCAAAATGTTGTACGATGACATTATATGTACACAACACGTCAACATCGCACAGATGGAGTCCCCTCTAGTACTCCATGTTCAGGTATTATTCTTTATGTGTAAGGGTGAACAAAAGTAAAATCATATTTGGAGCGCTCGGGATTTTAACCTGCACTGATACGATGATGCTGAAATATTAGTAGCATGATAAGTAAGACAGCTGTGGAGCACAAGAATTGACTCACTACAACGCTATTTTGCGAGATTGTGCATTAATATTTCGTGGTACATTTTGGCAATATTATTTTCGTCTTTAATTGAGCCCAGGATTCATGTAGTGCACTAACTATATATTTATTTCTGGACATTCTGTATATATATATATATATATATATATATATATATATATATATATATATATGAATACACAATTCAGAATGGATAACCTAATTTTTTTGCGCCGTAGTATCTTAAAATTAACCGTAATTTTATCGCAGTCAGAGAAATCCTGCACTGAAAGTTTATAATTGTAGTGTTTCGGAAAAATCATTTATCTGTATCAATCAAGTATTACTATTAAAAAAATTAGTTACCTTTTGAACACGTATTTCAAGGTAACATTCTTCCAACTGTAATTCACTGGATGGGCAACTAGAAATCGCATAAAGAAAATTCTGTCACCGCACAAAATTACATGCTCTCCGCCCTGAATCATATAATAAACACGCACACACATATATAAATAAATAAATAAATATATGTATATATATATTGCCGAAAAGTAAATTTTTCAGGAACAGCAGAAAACAAATAGCTTAGAAGCTTATGGACATATAACAATGCTATCTTTGACCTTCTGTAAAATTCAAACAAACTGTGGGAGGCACTTAGAACGTATCGAGGTTGTCGGCATTGGCATAATTAACTATCAAATGTTAAGTTACAGTTCCGGAAATTTTGTTCCATAGTAATTTGAAATTTGTTGTAAAAGTAGTAACAGCATGTTGCCCATTAATATGTTACAAAATTGCATGAAATATTTCTATGAAACATGGACCTTTATTAATTCATATAAATATATACTCAAGATTTGGTTGTAACAGTTTGTTGAATTTGCTCCGTAAATAGCTGTTGATATTTAGCTGTAAAGAGTAAATTAAAAGTGTAAAAACTGTTTTTATCTCTAACTATATTTATAATACATTCACCATATTTTGGCTAAGATGTATCAACATATATTTGTATTTTAAATCAACTAATCTATGATTAAATATGCTTTAACTGCAGTTTAAGCACCTGCAATTTTATTATTGTTACAGCTTATCAATCTGGGCGTGTCAGGTTACTTCGGGATGGAGCACGTGGTAAACTAATGAAAGACTTAAATGAAACTTCTAATTTAATATTAACCTTAGTAAAAATATCTTACAGCAAAATATATCTATTATAAGCCTATAATTCACAATTGTATCAACAGATAAATAGAATTACTGCAGTATGCTTTATGTAAGAACTAGCTGCCCCGACAAACGTTGTTTTGTCACATAAATAAATTAAAAATATTTACTAAACAATAGAACTTAGGAGCATAAAACATAGATAAATACCTATTCGCAGACCTACCTAATGTATATACAAAATTTCATTGAAATCGGTTAAGCCGTTTCGGAGGAGTATGGAAACAAACACTGTTACACGAGAATTTTATTGAGATGGATTAAATATTTTGAGACTTTTGTTCACATTCCATGTTACCTGTTGCCAGGGAATAAGCAGTTTTTTTGTCACAATTGTTTGTTGCACAAACGCACTCAGCTGGCACTAAGACTGTGCATGACTTTACTTGCAGTATTTTTGCCTTGCGTAGTGCAAGTTTGTTGTATTTACATGGCAGTTGCGGTGAGCATATTCTTGATATGGTTCCAGGTGGAGGCATTTGACAACAGCAGTGACTGGAGCACACTGATAGGAGACCTGCATGCTACTCTAGACCAACAAAGTGTGGAGTTCTCACAGCTGCATTATGCAACATCACAGGATAGTGTCGGCTTCTATAACTACATCCAGCTGATCACACTGTTGTTATGTGCCGGTCTTCCTGTGGACTCTGCAGACAGTGATGGATTAACTATGCTACATGGGGCGGCACGTGGTGAGCATCTGCAGCTGGTGAAGTTGTTACTGGACCACGGGGCCAGTGTTAATGTTAGTTCCAGGTACGGCCAGACGCCGCTCATATATGCAGCGTTTAGAGACTCCCTGGAGTTGGTACAACTGCTGGTGCAAGCCGGGGCAGACACCACTGCTAGAGACAACTATGGTAACAATGCCCTAGACGAAGCAAGAAAATGGCATAGAAAAGAGGTGGAGCAATATCTCGTTTCGCTTCCGCACTAGTTTCTGCGTAATAAAAGAAAACTATAAATAAAAGTTACTTGTCATCAACCTCTAGAAGTATGAAGGTATACTACAATTTAGTTTAGAGGCGGGAAATATTTACTAACTTTAACGCAAGAAATATTAGGATTGTATATACTATTTGTATGTGTAAGTCATTTATTCCTATTGTTAATAAACTAAACAAAATAAATTTGTCAGTTTTTGCCAAACTAAATGCTTCATAGATACGTACTGATATACAATATTTGACAATTTTATCTTATTAGTTTGCTGTCATGTAAGATAGTTGTTAATGAATATTATTTTATTAGCATATTAAGTGTTAATAAACCAACACACAACATTGAAAATAAATATCTCGCTGATACTTCTTTTATTGCTACTATTCACGAGCATCAATCTTACAAAACAAAACTAACAACGCTTGTAAAAATGTATCCATCCATTTTTGTTGTAAAAACATTATAAAACGTAACTAATATTTTTTTACTAACTTATGCATGTGATGAATCATTTTAACATTTCAATATACTTTACTAGAAGTAAATTAATAAATAAATTGTAACAAAATATTCAGAAAATTTAGTTTTATTAAATGTATTACGTTTATTAATTTGGACTGTTATCATTTGGTGATTTCCGCCAGTAAACCCATTAGTTCCACAAAGTGTAAATATTTAGTGAAACATGTGAAGGTTGAGAAGTGTACTGCGGGGAAGAGGAGCACAAGGAGGTTGTTGCACTGAGTTCTGTCTACATACAGTTGAGCAAGCCGCGTGTATTGGGCTAGGAACTGAGTTGGAACACTGCTATGAAAGAACTTGGTTGAATTTTAATTCACTACACTATTAATCCAGTGCAATTATGCAAAAGACCGGTCTGCATATACGAACATTTAGAATTTAAATTCGGGTCATTTAGGACTCTAATATTTAAAGAGTCACAGTAATCTCAAGAAAATCTCAACAAATCCGGTTGCGGTTTTTTTTTTTTTTAATTGCGTGGACAGTTTCGTCATGTTTGATTTTGCACGTGGTCTAAGTTTTTCCAATGTCACTTGGAAACGATAATTCCCAGACACATTTTATTTTCTTTCTTGTTTTTACCGCAATATTGAAGATGCTGTTCAGTTTCATTCTAACAGCATACATTTTCTGCGTACTGAAAAATTATAATTGCAAGCCAAGTATATACATGATTATATGGACATTAACAGAATTTACAGCAATAATTTTGAATAATTATTCAGATAAAACTTTTAGCAAATTTTATAATTTTACATTTTTGTTGCAGGTTTTATGGCTCATATTCACGGAGGGCGAGAAAATGTTGTCATCTTATGTCATACTTCTCTATACCCGTAGGCTACTTCATATACGACTAGTAAAGGTTTTAACCGTTAAACCTTTATTTTTTGATAAAGATGATGTCATGTGACGTTTACAACGAATAACCTGGATTGCATTCACTTCCTGGTAGAGCGTGCGAACATTACGGTTAAACGTGAAGTTCCCTTACACAATGCGAAAATACTGCATCTACATCTTAAGCAATCTCTGTTTTGTGACTTACTTTATTGATTGTGTTTAATTTTACACTGTCTTAAGGAATAATTTCGCCTTCATCCCTGCAACGTGCAGGTGGGGTATAGGTGAAATTAGGCAAAAAAACAGGCTGACTTAATTTAAAGAGGTTAGTCGGTTACAGGGTAATAGAGTAGCAACTGAGCTTGAGAATTCTGAAGAGGTTGTTGTACATGTAGACAGAAGAGATTGTACCAGGCTTGTGGAAGTAAGCTCAACCATAGACGACAGGTTTGAAAACTATATATCAATGTTTATTCTGTGGATGTCCTTGCACTGACCGTAATATGTTATGAAATACCGATAAAGCGACTTGGTACATTGTGACTACCTTGAAATTTGTACATAATATTTGTAATTTTGCTTATGACAGGAGAGATTGTGAATGGAGCACAGAGGTTCAAACACGTCTAGTTGGAGTATTTGACTTCGTTGCAAAGAAGTTTCGCTATCACTGGCAGTGCCACCAACGATTTAAAGTAACTGGATCTATAAGACCAGGAACAAATCATCAAGTGATAGGCAGTCAGATGAAAAGAGAGTTCTTGTATTCCAGAAACTATAAAACTTTAGAAGAACCTCGACAATTGTCAGTTTACATTAAACGAACTTCTTGAAAAACTTCAGTTATAGATCCATATGTCTCACCTTAAGTTGAGATCACCTAAATGTAAAACTAGGAAAACAAAAGATTCTGTTATGGTAACAGAATTTCCTTGCAAACAAACCTTAATATTCATGTCCGGAGTGAGGAACAAAATACTGCCCGCGCGCCAACTTGAGTCCCTGGCGTGTATACGTTTACCGTCCGTTGAGATATAAATAATGCAACGAGTCCGGTATCATGTCGACGCACATACTAGCCGTAGAAACGTCGTAGTTAGGATGTGTTGTCTACTGTGTTACTGTAACGTACGTGACGTTTAGGTCGAATAATACTACACGCCAAGGACTCACAGCTGGCGTGCGGTCAGTACTAATGAAAACATGGTATGATGTAAGAAAGAAAAATATCACAAATAAAAAAAAGTATAGTTGAGGCAGCTGCAAATAATATAAGACAAGGTGACAAATTTCTTGTACCTTTCACGCCAACCTCTAAGTTTACGTAAATCTGTAAACCGTGTCGTAAGGTGTACGAGTACGTCTAAGTAAACTTAGAGGTTGGCGTGAAAGGTACAAGAAAATTGACACCTTCGATTACATACCGCCAAGAAACACAGTTTAACAAGGAGCAGTGTACCTCTGTTAATTTGGAGATAAGTCACATATCGTAGTGTGCTAAATTGCACACCTGATGAGACTATGAGACGTAGAACTCTCTGAAGTCGAAACGAACATGACATTACAATACGAGACAGGAAGACCAGCGACTTTCCATCCCCTGTCCGTATTCGGGAACTTCAACTTCGGAAACCACCCCCGTTAGAGGTGAGAATCGGTCGGAGACCAATAGCTGGTATCTGTCATGTTCAAGAGTGCGTCTTTTAGGACGTGTGTGCTCCGCACGATACACCACCCGCTACGGTGGGAATATAGCAATTAGAAATCCCAATTCCTATCCTAAACCGTAAGGCCCGTCCAAGGATAAGAATGACGTATTCGTGTTTCGATCTTCTTGGATCTCTTCAGGTAAGAGTAGGTTGCAGATTTCAACAACCACCTTACGACACGGTTTACAGATTTTCGTAAACTTAGAGGTTGGCGTGAAAGGTACAAGAAATTTGACACATTCTATTACATACCGCCAAGAAACACAGTTTAACAGTATAAGACAAGAAATTTTTGTGAAACCGTACAATACCGACACGTTTCCTGAACCAGGTCGAATTAAAACAGGAGGCCAATAATTTGTTGATGATTTATGTCACCTTTATTTTACCACTACAATAAATCATAAAAACAACAGAAAATGAGAATGAAAAAATAAAAAATAAATATTACTTTCTTTGCAACATGCTATAGTTTTGGCATTTCGACCTCTTTCACAGATTATTTACTGTCAATTTAGGTATGTGTTCTACGTTAAAAGCTATATTTGAATCGGAAGTCACACACTATACTGCGCCAACAATTGATGATAAAGCGTACATACAGTTTGTTTACGACAATTCAAACCACAATGTAAACACTATAGGTGAACATAATATATTTCACGCAATAGCCTATATAAATATGTAACGCTAGTCTGTATATATAAGACAATTCCAATAAATGACTTAATTATATCAGGTTAACTTGCCTATTGTGGATCATCCCTCATTCTTGCCACGGTTCCGTGTATGAAGTAGTTTATAAAAACGGTTCCACAGATAACAAGTGCGGTAAAGATATGTTCAAACAGCCTCCATTTTTAAAATTCGAATACGGAATGAACAGAAAAAAACAAACGCCAAGTCAACTCAGCATGTAATTTTTGTGTACTAATTGTTATGTATTTGAGAAAAATATTTCCTTTGATAAGTCAAATTATGCTATGAATATATCCGGAACACATATATTTTGAGGTATCTAAAAGAATCGTTAACGTAATTTCGTATAACTTAATATAAACGTATTGACCAATTACAATAACTTAACTTATATGTTCTGTGTTCATAATTTTCATAAACTATTGTTTCTTCGAAATGTTTTATAAAAAAAAAGTAGTTGAGGACTATTTTACAAAATACCGCCAGACTCTGTACACATTTAGTGTTAAGGTAACCTAAGTTTAAAGTTTTTGGTCTCGTTACGTTTCGATATATATATATATATATATATATATATATATATATATATATATATATATATATATATATATATATATATATATATATATATATATATATAACGCAAAATTTTTAAGATTTTTCGACATGAACATACAATTTTTAATACCTATACGTCAAGAACTGTAGGACAGTGAGAATGTCAATTAAATATTTATAAAATTTTTAATGAGCACCACGTTAGAAGATAGCACAAGAATAATTTTATTTTTTTTATTATATTCGCAGATGAATGATTTTATGTTTAAGGGTTAAGTACACAAACTTTTAGGAAAGTAGGCTAGTCAGTAACACTGGTAATTTCTTGTTGATGGTTATGTTAATTTGCTCAGCATGAAAGACAGAGTATTTGCGAAGAGGAACTAAACTATCGGCAGGTATTATGGCTGATGGAAACACAGATGTTCCCTCAACGCGGAGAATTTTTTAAAAGGAAAAGGAATCAAAACAAACTCCTAAAGTAGCACATGTTGGCGGATAGATGTCGTGATCATGATGCCACTGGAGACTTAGTATGTTAATAAATTGTATCAACAGCAACTATTTTGGCACAGTCTGGACCTTTAATCTTAGTGGGAGAAGTCACTGACTTCTAGTTTCTGCATCACGCAACGGCCGAATACATATGTTCATTCCTGTTCACAACTAGAGAGATATGGTATTTAGCAGTCAGACATTAAAGAAAGCACTAGTAACCTTATCTCAACCATGAAATGTCTGCATGCGTATATTGTTTGTGATTCAAATACCGCCCTTTATGGCAAAGGAAACAATACAGCCTCACATAAACTGAATGCAGTTGGGGCACTTCAGAAAGATATGCTTAATTTTAACAATTCTGAATCAAATGCAGATTATGTGCCAGCTGCAGGAGAAAAATTATATTGACAACGTATGGCATGGGAGAAGAAAGAAGTTTGGGTGATTCTGGGTTTAACCTATGAAGATTGCAGCGAAGCGAAGAGTATGTGGTACTTTAAACCTAGTAGCTCTACCAGTATAATATAATTCCCTGTGTTGTGGCAGGGTAGATCACCACCACATTCAACCCATGCTTGTAATAACAAGCGACAAATCGGGGTGTAGTTAGAACCGGAAAATTTTTCAGACTTCATTTCTTGTTTCTTCATGCACCTTCTACTTTAAAGTCAACATTTTTTCTCATCATACCAGGTCCTATCGTATCTTCCTTCCTCCTTCATCTTCTGAGACCAGGGCGGTGTTTTTCTTAATGAGAATCTATCCTTGCTTATGAGTGCTGCGTCCGAATTGTGTGACCTTACGGGGTGTCTTTGTTAGTGACGGTTTAGTGAACCCTTCTTACTGGTTTAGCAGGCAAATCTAGGTACGGTGCTCGTATCCACGCACATGTACACCCTTATTGCTGTGAATTTTGTAAATTTATATTTAAACTATATTTTTATACTGTCATATTGTGTACATACGCCACTACAATATTACGTCGTCTCAGAAATCTTAGTATGTTACGAAGAATAAACAAACGAAGAAAATGAGAAAAGAAACCTAATTTGGATGTAGTCTACACATCCATAATTCAATACAATAGCACATGAAAGATCTCGTAAGGAATTAGTCAGCAGCAAGTAAATAACAATAAAAATAAACATCTAAAAATAAAAGTTGAAAGGCAAAACAAAATAAGCTGTAAATTTCAGGACAGCACAATAAAGACAGTGGACAATACTGAGACGCAGACAATTTTGGACACAAATAAGACGACGACAACATTTCAATACTGTATGTCTACAATAGTAGAGTACGTTATGCCGTCCTATTCCAGGAAACATTCATAAACATTAACATATTTACTTGTCTTGTGATCATAATTTTCTAATTTAAATTTAAGTCGTCAGAAAATTGGTATTTGCAAGAAACTGAAAAAAAAAAAAAGTTATTTTATGTTTAAGTAAACACAAGAAATAAGATTTCAAAAAATTATGAGTCTGGGACTAATAGTTTCTGAGTTACATTGGAACAACTAAACTCAAGCGTAAAATCCAAAATGGCCGACATTGTCACCAAAATGTCTGAAAATCCACAACTAATTTTTCCTTTTCATTTTCTTGAAATTATTGAGGACATCGAGTAGAACGTATTAAAAAATTCCCGCCTTTCTTATCAAATGAGTATTTCACTGTAGCATAGGAAGTATGTGGTGTGAGCCAGTGTGTCTGACAACATGAACATGGTGTACCGTTGTGCTTGGTTCACACTGCAGCAGCCGTCTGGCGATGTGTGTATGACGTGATTCCACTGGGTTGCTGACTTTGTCAAGGGAGGTTCTAGGAGTTGTGCAGCGACAGTGGACATTGTAAGAAAAGTGCTTTGGAAGGATGTTGGTCGTCCTAGTGCTAGTGGAGGCTTCATGAAGCACACGGACAATTGCTTTTTGTACACAATTTCTATCCAGATCTCAAGTTTCAAATTTAGACTTCGTGGAACTTATTGTAACTTGACCATTTTCGTGGTAGCTCAGTAGTATGGTTATGGTGGTTCCAGTGCAGGATTGTGAGTGAGGATTTTTGGTCGATGTTGATTTCTCCGCCATGTTGTGACGTCATGGCCCCGGCCGCCATGTTGGATGACCTTGACCTTTAACATAACCTTGTCATCGAGGTCACTGAGTGTCAAATTACCAAAATTTTCCAAAATTAGGAAATTAAAATAAATAAATAAAAATTTTTTTAAAAATTGTAAAAATGTTAAAAATTTCGTTTAAAAAGTCTGTAAATTTCAGAAAAAAAATTATTTCCTCCAACATGTTTCTGGATGCCATCTTGTTTCTGACCACAATCTTGGGGTTTATTCCGAGTCTTCCGAATATTTTTCTATTTCTCATTCCATTACAATCACATACATATTCAATATTTTTGTATAAAAACTATTTATTTAATAAAAACCATTTAGTTAACAAACATTTTTATAAGAAATTTATTTAAATAATAACCGACATGTCTTACCCAGGCGAACTCCATCGACGCACTGACTCTGTTATCCACATTTTACATGTATATATTAACTCATCTTCTCTCCCTTTCCATACACCCTCACAACTCCTTTCCCCTTCCTCTCCTTCCACTCCAATTTCCGCCCTGCCTCTCTTCCCTTCTTCAGCTCGACCTTCACTCGCCATCGTTCCTGTCAGAACAAGTCACCCACTCCACTACCTTCAGCGTTACAATATGTATAGAAACTAATTTCCTTCTACTCGGCTATGTAATATATAATATCTTAATACCAGTATCCTCGCAAGTTTTTTTCTGTCGTGATTCTACCTTTCTGCGCATTCAATGTAATATGTTTGTGCAGAATTTAATTATAATTCTCATCGATCACTCAGGGTAAAAAAAACACTCATTTTCTAAAAAATTAACTTTATTTCACAATATATTTCCTACATACTCTTACATGCAAAACCACATAGGTTCAATCTTGAAAACAATCAATGAATAATCGTTTTAATAGTAACTTCATCCATATCATCGAAACTCAGATATGTAATAGTTGTGATTTGCATTAAAAAAACCAAGCCTTTGTAAATTCATAAGCTTCAAGTAATTGTATTACAATCTTGAACACAAGTCCTCGTAGCAGAAGTGATGCTTACAACACAGCTACGGATGCTGCTATTATCTTCGATGGTGACCCAGGTTTAGACGAAGTGATGGTCAACACAGCTGAAGTGGCAGCGAACATGGGCGAACAGCCCATCGTCATGGTCGAAGAATTGACGAATGTTGATGTAGTGGTGGCGAACATTGACAAAGTGGTGACGAACATTAACGAAGCAGTGACGAATGTTGACGAAGTGGTCGACGAAATCAGTAAATGGTTCATAATCAGCAGCAGCGAATTTCGAGGTTTAGTTGAAATGACGATTGATTTGAACCCATCATCTAGAGTGGGTAAATATATTGAAAGTTACTTTAAGTCATTTCTCGATTTCATTATCTGCTATGCATGAATTGTAGCGAGCTGGAAAACCCCACCACTTAAAATATGATCATCCATTTCGTCGCCTGAGAACATTATCCACCAAATACATATCAGGAAACCTGGTTGGCTAGATTTCTTCTGCATAGAATTCACCACGAATTGGTACTCTGTCTAAAACTTCGAGATTGTATGTTTTCGGTTCTGTTTCACGTACGTGTGTCACACGGAATAGATCTGGGCTCCAATTTGCAGTGAATCCTACTTGGAACACCCCCTTTTGCTTGGAGATTCGTACATGGTTACCAACTTTAGTTTCTAGGCTTGCAGAGATCCTTCTTTTTCTTGTTTGGGTAAACAGTTTGAAGCAAGACATCGTCCTTAACATCTTTAGACTTCATGTGCGTTGTGGAGTGAACCGTACTGTTATATTCACGAACAAGTTTAGGCAAACTGTCAAACCACTTAAATGTACCATTAGCCATGAAGTACTGCCACGTTTTACATAGTAGAGTTCTATTAAAACTCTCAAATATGGATGCTTTGAGAGTGCTTTATATGAAATAATGGTTTACATTATACTTCATTAGATGCATGAATTTTGCATTGTAAAATTCTTTACCCAAGTCCGTTTGTTGGTTGGTTGAAACACGACCTTCATACAAAATGTCTTCCATAGACTTCGTATCATCAATTGCATTACTCGACTTGACTGGTATGGCCCAGACGTATTTGCTGTACACATCGATGTCTGTCAGTGCATATTTAAATACCTTGTTCACTCTAGCATATGGAATCATCTCAACGAGGCCAGCATGGATAGACAATTTATTCCCAGTGTAACGACTCTGCGACGAAGGTAGTTGTGTCTAGCTGCTGCATGCAGTTCACGCGCTATTCCCAGACGACTCATAGTATATAACCACTTTCTCTAAGTTCTTCAATTATGGAAATTATCTCGTTGGTGTGTAAGTAATTCCCAGCTGTTTGCGAAGCAACCAAAAGCCTCAGTCGATCAATAAATTCGTTCGGATCCTCCCAGAAAACATAGTTGAATTTCTTACCATCTTCGAACTTCTTGAATCCATCACCCTTATTCAGTGATAGTTCACTGAAGAGATCTGCAAGAATGTTAATTTTATCATGATCTTTGGCCTTATAAATACCACTTCCTGGATCGTTGTTATGATAGTGTGCATTTGTGAGCACGAGCAAGTTTTTGTACTCTTGCAAATATGCTTTGTAATCTTTAGGATCCTAACGAAAAAATAGTTCGTATAGACCTGGGATCCCTTGTGTTGCATAATCTTTGACTTGTATTTCTTCACAAGGAAATAACTTTATTTCCTTGGCACCCATAAACCATTTGTCGTTATTTCTATACACACCATATGTTGTATAACCAGTGTTGTTGGTGAAACATACTTCTAAATTAAACTCAGGGTTAACTATTTATCAAGTTTCGTTAATCTCGCTTTGTGGAAAAGTTAAACTACGTTGGTGAAACCAGCTCTTAGGCTTTTAATGAAATACGTATCTCACTCTGTTTCACTTCCTTAAGGCCATTCACGAGGCAGAAATTGATAATTTTATATTTATACGACATAGTGTCAGTTTTATAAACGTTACTTATGACTAAAATTTATGCTTGTGAAACTTTTATAGCTCTCATATTCTTCCCATAACGATAAAAAAACCAACTGACTTATGCAAATGAATGAATTAACACTGAAATTTTGTAGTATGGTTCATTTGCAAAAGGATTAAAAATCACACATTGCAATTATTTTAGATATTTTTAGATATTTTTAGAAATTAAAAAAATACCATACTTTTATTTTTTATAGCCATTTGTAAAAAAATATAAAGGGACATTGTCGTGTGTTTTCAAATATTTTAGAATATGGCCCATACTGTCTAATTTCAGTGCAAGTTACGTTATTCGAGTAAGTCAGTTGGTTTTTGTTATTAGCATGCTCCCGTAACTTGGAAATTTTGACTTTGACATGCCGCTATGGGAAGAATATTAGGGTTGAACAAGGTTTTACAAGTGTAAAATGCTGACAGAAGTATATTCTATAAAACTAACATTACGTTATACAAATATAAAACTATGCTTATTTGCCACGTGAACACCCTTAAGGGTCATATGGAAGAAATTATTTATCTTTTCTTGCCCTCGAAATTTTAAATTTCTAAGTCCACAGGGTTGGAATGTTACATGATATGTCTGTCAGTTAACTAGTGAACATTTTTATACACATAAATATATACTGTAATTTGTAACCGTATTTGACTTAGTTCTCCCTATTATTGTTTGTCTATGTATTTGTTTAGGATATAAAAGTATTGAGAGCTTCTTGTAGATTTATTGAAATTACAAAACCATATGAAGTGAATATATTTTGCCCAGCACTTAATGTCTAGGTCTTTAGCGCTGGTGAGGGGTGACAAACTGTATGGAGCAGCACAGGAATGAAGGGGTAGGAAAAATGGGAGATCCCTAAGAAAACCACCAACGAACGGCATCGTCCGGCACGACTCCCACTTGTGAAATTCCGGGGACCGACCCCTTCAGGAATGAAACTCGGATTACCTTGGTGGTCCCAGAAATAGTTTGATTGTAATATTGTAAGGGCATATAGGTGGTCAAAATAATAGGTAATAATATCTAAAACTACATACTGCAGATAGTTTCTTTGGTAAATATAGAACATTAATTCCCAAAGAAGAAAATACCTATGAGTCGGGGTATGCTCTATTACTGTTGTACAACTGCAAAGATTATTCAGTTCATCGTCAATACATGCACCAATTATATATCTCGGACAGTTGAGGTATGATTTCTGGTTATTGTTTCAGTATATAAATTAATAATGACATAAACCAAAGTTTTCCAAACAATATCGTTAGTGCTTCAACAGTCTCACTTGCAGGGCCTGTACATTGTAAGGTCAATATATTTGTGTAGAACTGTAAATGTTTTCTAATAATTCAAGAATGCCTATGAGAGTACAATATTTAACATGGCTATAATTATTTAATTACAGCCAAGAGTGATCATAGAGGGAATGCTTACATGCTGAATTATTTGTTGTCGCCAAAATATTGCTTTCATGCCCAGTATTATTTGTTATTGTGGTTGGTAAAAGTTGGTTTATGCCATTATTCATTTTTATACTTAACAATGACAAAATAATGGCAAAGTATGATACGTGTTTCCATGACACCTCAGACACAATTGTAAAAATTAATAAATTTGTTATAAATGGAAAAAATAAACTGGCATTATTTCTTTGTACATTTTCATATTATTGTGTCACAAGGTTACATTTACTACAAATGGATCGTGTCAGCTCAGAAAAACAACTGCGGTAAAATTGTATTTTTTCGTCAAAGAGAGTAACTGCATAGTAATAACAACTGTCCTGTCGACACAGAGCTACAAATCTAAATAATACCCCGATTTGAACTTCTTGGAATGACCTACCGGGGACTTGGAAAAAAAGTTTCTCTCCGTGCTTTCAGGGATGGGCTTTATTTAGTCCCTTCTGTTTCAGAAACAATCTCGATCCAAATAATGATGGTTAAAATAGAAATAATCTGCAAGTTTATGTAACACTGAGAAAAACTGATACAACAGTAACTTTCAAATAACTATCTTTGGGCATATTGATCATTCATTGTCTTCTTGTCGTAATAATTATACCCATTGTATTCACATAATGTAATGTTATTAATCATTATCGTGTGAGATATATTTATTCTAATCACGAACCATTTGTAAAACAGCGAAGAGCTAACTTTGGACGTCAATAATAAATTAATGATATTTAAAAGACTTTTTAAATAAAAAATTACGTACTAATTACGACACACAATTTATGAATAGGCCCTAATCACATATCCGTATGTGCTTGCCTGTTCTCATAGCCTTGAACACAGCATGTACGAGGGGTGAAGCTGCAACCCCAATTGTATTGCAATGCTATTTTACTGTGTGAGTTTTCATATCCCAAAATTTATTTCAAATCTTGATACATTTCTCTAGATTAAAGGTTAAAATGTAACGAAACATACTAAAGAATAGTTCTACTCACTGCAATGTTTACTTAAGCTTATTTGTAAAGTAGATAGTAAATTAATTGTTTCTGCAAGGTTAGATAGATCTTTCTAATTTCTAGATCCTAAAATGTTATTGTAATATAGTTTGCGATTCATAAAGATTTAAGTGTGTATTGTATGTATTTCAAGAGCAAGTGTAAGTTCTTCATAAATATATGTGCGAAAGTAAGTATTAAATGCTTGTCCTACAGTTTTGTTTAAATGAGCTCAAAGGTTTATAGTTTGAAGGCTCATTTTTTTTTTCAAATTATTACAATTTCTTATAGTTGTATATTATGTGATTTGGTTCGAAAGAAGCCCATAAATAGCACCATTTTCGCATCTTAAAAGCCAAAATTTTAACTCACATTTTTGCCTTGGTGTATGTTTATATATAGACCCTACAGTTTAAGGCCTGCGACCCCTTCTACCCCCCCCCCCCCAGTTACTTAAACTAGACACACCTATGTCTATACTCCTATGTCTATTGAAACACACAAAGTTTCTCAGGTATATTTTTCAAAGTGTTCGAGCAGTTTCACAGAGCATTTATAATTAATTGTACTTCCATCCGGTTCAATTGATATGTCCACCGATTCGGTCACCCGGAATTGTCGCATCTGGTGGATATTCACCACAATATCGCCCAACGAAGATTCTATCACAATCTCGCATAAAATGTCTGAAATAACATAAATAATTGTGAAATGCGAGGTAAAATAAAGCAAACTAGCCAAATTATTTTGCTTTGACGATTGTTTTTTAAAATACGTTCTTGCTACAAAAAATTATTTATTTAATTTGTAGAGTTCTTATATAAACTATATTTACTTTTACACATGCTACTAAGCAGTTGAGTATGGATTTCTATCTTAGAATAAGGTTAAATAACGTTAGCATACTCCCATTATTTTTTCATTGCAAAAATATTTCAAAATACTATTAACCTGATGTTCGGCAATGGCCTCAACTGGTATGCACTTGTGTTTCAACCAATGATGCATTCACAAGAGAATTTTCGAAAATTTGGTATGGCTAACCAACGCCCTTGCTCAGCTACAGTAGCTACATTTTTATTGCTGCGTGTCTTTACGCAACGGAGCGTAACAAACTAGTGGTTACGTGTGAATAAGACACAAATACTAGACATGAGCAACATGTTAGATTTAAGTTATGAAAGTAAAAGTATTACATAGAACAGCGTAGGTGACACTTAATAAACTGAAAAAAAAAAAAAAAAATCTTTTCATATTTTAATGCATAGAAATTTCGTACCTGTCTTGAACCCTACATATGGCCACATGATCACTCATTTACGAGTATTTTGTAGGTTACATGTCTGTAAGCCTGTGTGGAAGCGATCACAAATATTAACAGTACAATTGCAGTACAAGAAAATTGTAGTCCAGTCTATAATTTGTACTGTATTTTTAATTTATTTGACTGACATCTTATACCAATAAATTTGCTCCTGGGTAGAATTGTTCGTAAGAACTTACATTGTGAAATATTTGTTGTGTTTCATGTCTGTATGATAGCTTATATGTGTTATTAATTTTAAAAAATGCTATAAACACAGCAAAATTTTCAGTTTCAATGCTGGGATATGTGGCCACAGAGTGGAAATCCATACATTGAAATTAACGGTGCTGGAACTTGTGAAATACAAAGAATGGTAGCAAGGTGGGTGAAGTGTAGGTGGAGAAGAAAGGGGCAGGATAGAGAGAAGGAAGGAAGTTATAGGCCACCTGTAATAAAGGAAATGTGATGGAGTATGTGAAAATACGGGCGGAGGGTTGCAAGACAGATCAGGATGTACAGTTTAGATTGTAGAGGGAGGGTGGGGAGGGTGACATTGTAACATAATTAAGGGAAGATACAGAGGGAGAGGAAACAACAGTGACAATATTCAATGGGTGTGGAGGAGAATGGAGCAAGAGAGGCAGTCTGTGTTTGGGAGGAAGTGGAAGGTTTTGGGGGAGTACTTAGATATTATGTCGGTTTGAAAAGAGGGGGGGATTTCAGGAAGAGTGTGGACAGGAAGGTCTAGACAGGCAGGAAGGAGTGGCCTCGCCACAAGACAAAGGCGGAACTGCGAGTAATTTATTTATTATTGTTGCTATTTAATGCGGGAACAGCAAATTTTAGATATCACTCATAGTGCTTTGTTATTCTAACTTTTACTGTTTGTGCCAAGAAATACACTTTTGCAGTTTGATTTGAAGTATTTTTAATGCATGAAATTTCAAGCAACTGCAAAACAATTTCACTTTGAGATAACTGTAATATCACATAATTGCTCGCTCGCAAGATTTGTATTAAGCTTACAATAGAAGAATCAAAACTGTGGGACTTACATTTATTGCCTCCGCTAGCAAATTACGACACCCATTTTCACTGATTTACTGTGTTCATAACAATATAAAAGCTTTAAAAACTACGCTAAAATACTTAGTTTTTACAAGTTTTGTACTTTCTTAGGTCCGGTTTCACCAACCAAGTTTAAGCGATTTAATCTAGATTACTCGTTACTTAATCTTGATTATACATGATTTGGGTTTCACCAAGCAGTTAAACTCGATTTCCTCGTCTTAAGCGAGATTAAATTTAACTGCTCGATTTTGGCCGGGTAACGTCACTAATCTCGCTTCAGTTCGTAATAAAATGGCGCGAGCACTGTATAATTTGGTGTTTGAAGACAATACAGACTATGAAGACTTTATTCCTGTGTATCTACCTCGTCGGATTAGAGAAATAAATCATTATTTTAATGAGAATGATTATACAGACTTCCAAATACATTTCCGCTTGTCAAAACAATCGGTCCATTCACTTTCATTGATACATACTCCGACAGTACAGAAGTCACAGTGGTCTAGAGGTAAGATGCGTAGGTTCTAAGAGTAGGAGAAGTGGTTCGATGCTTACCACTTTCAAATTTTTTTTTAATTTTCAAAGTAATTGCATGTAAGCGTCTTTTATTCAAAAGTTACTTGATAAATAAGTTCAGTGTTATTTATGAAGTACAGTGAGCATTTAAATTTATTTATTTTTTCTTATTGAAAATACAACTACAAGGTTATTATTCCTTGTAATTTTACAAACATATACTTTGTATTTTATTACAAGGAAAACTATTGTAGTTTTACAAAGAATTTCTTTGGAAACTGGGTTTCCAAAGATTTTCTTTGTAAAAGTGCAAAACATTTTTTTACAGTGTATGAGTTTCTGTTAAACGTTTGGCACTTTCAGGTTAGCAAAAAAATATACAGACGAGAAAATAACTAAACAATTGTGTGTAGATAAACATTTGCATTTACAGCAATAAAATAATGTAAATTATATTTGCTGGATTATCTTCCCCTAGTCTTTTTTTCTTGCTTTGCTCCAAAGTTACCTAGGGGTACCTAGCCCCCTAGCTGCATCCCCCCCTAGATAGTATGATGCAATCACTCCCTCCTACCCCTCAAGAACGTAGTAACAAAGTTTCCAAAATGAAATAATTCACAAACACACATTCGGCAATTTCCGACAAGTGTTCGAGTATTTCCGACACAATTGAGGCAACTCAGCTCACACAACCCATCGTGCAGCCAAGTTTAACTAATCTCTGGTAACTTAAACTCGCTGTGTTGTTCGTGGAACACATCTGTAACTTAAACTCATGTTTAGCTCTTCATCGAGTTTTGTTAATCTCGCTTTGTGGCAAAGTTAAACTTCGTTGGTGAAACTTGCCCTTAAAAGAATTAATAACTTCTCACTATGCAAGTAAACATTTCCTGCTAGGTTAAATATTTAGTTGCGTCGATAGCTAAATAGTTTCTACTTTAATGTAGGCTTACACGAACGAGAATTTAACCTCCAACAAATATTTATAAAATACGTCTGCAATGTTCGTGTTTACATGTATAATCAGCTGATGCCACATGCACCATAGATGTAAGCAGACATTCGTGAGAGTTAAAGATGTGTAAACACGCTTGTTTTCGTACCAAAGATGGATATGTTCTGTAAAGTGAAGCCAAACTAACTTTATCGTTAAACGAAACTATAACGTCTGAGGCAAATATTGTACAAAGTTGTTCAAGGAAAACTAAACGCATCTAGAATGCTAAAGGAAAGCAAATTGCTTCGTAAATAAATTTACGTCGGTGGTATCACAGAGCAAGTAAAAGTAAAGAGACTTCACTTTAATGTTAATCTGAGGTTCTTATTTTGTCTCCGTTTACGAGGTGGTGGGGGGAATGTTAGTGCCTGGGTATGTACCAACATGATGGCAACATTTCATAGAAGTAACTGATAAAAGATGTATGTGAGGACAGGTATTTAAAAAGCATCTCCAGTATTATAGTACTAATTAATACCATTATTTACTGGAACATGACTTATTATGTTAAAATAAATTATTTGAAACTGTATAAAGAAAATTTTATTATATGTCTTTGCAAGGCCCCATTATTCACATTTTTGCCTTGTGTCCTTACTAACTAGGATCGTAAGTAAATTCAGTGCCAAATTTGATGTCTGTTGTAATTCATAAGGGTGAATCACCAATATCACGAAAAATAGCCGGACATGCAGAGTTAATGCAAGGCCGGTATCAGAACTAATTTACCTCAAAATATTCAGACTGCCCTCCCTTTTTTTCATTTGTTTTATACTGTCCAGTAATCGTAAGAAATATTGTATTTCCTAACATTGCCTGTAAAAATACTTTGTTCCAGCCAGAATGATTAAATGCTTACATAATAATGGCCCTTTCATCCATTCCTCACATTATAATGCTTATGAGGCCCCTCTCGCACATGAAATTATTTTTAAATAGCCAAACACAGATTTAAAATGAGTCAGACTTCAAGATAGGTACAAGTTATTTTGGGGATTTTTTTTCAAATTTCCGTTCGGTCTCGTATTTTTACAATGCGGCACTCAACATTGCTTTAGATTAGACAATTTAGTTTATCAGATGGTGATTATAGCAACTGCCGTTTTTCAACAACTGTGTACGTAACCAGCAAAACTGATTAAGCTCGGAAAAGCTGTATTCATACTGGAACATTGCTTGTCATTGTAATATATCGTCCAGAACACTTAAACAGGTAAGGAAGTAAGTGATTGGCTTTAATAATTATAATAACTAATGTTACAAAACCACATCAGTTGCTAAAATCCTAGTGCCAGAGGAAATTTTATATGGTTGGCACTATCTCAGGCACTAATTAAAGGCCTTCTGCCGCGATGAATTTTTCCTTGGAATATTCCATGGCAGCTCGCTTGGCCACCCACGTGGATGATTCTGTAAACGGTATAGCAGAGTCGTGGCCGTTTTTCATGGAAGTGTTGGTAATAGACCATGTGTAATTATCTGCGGAGGGCTTGCTGTAAGATGAAAATATTAGCCGATCAGAGGCGAGTGTTGTACCCGCACCGCTAGTTTAGGCAATATTTTGAAAATATAAACAACGATGTTGGTAGAAGCAATTAAAACTTTATGCGAAAATATAAAAAATTATTCCGTGTTTATTGAACACGAAAAGTGTATCTATCATATTTAACAGATATACGAGAAGCGGTTTGAGAATACGTCCTTGGACGACTGTGAGGGTTGAAATGTAAAACTCGTTTCTCTGAGTGAGGTGTATTGTGTGTCTGACTGTAATCAGAATAATGAATTTTATAAGTTATGAATTCTAACACTTTCCGGAAGAAAGTAATACAAAGACGACGTGAACAAAACAATAATTGTTCAAACACTTTATTTACTGTTATGTTAAACACTGTAGTAGAATTTGACGAATTGCAAAGGGAAGATGCATGTTACGTGGCACTTCATCTACAAAATGAAGAAAAACGTAATTTTTTTCTCTTATTTTCAATATGTAGAATATTCCTGTTAAAAAACTTGCAGGCATTGCAAGCAACAATAAAACACGCAAATATAATTGAACCGTCAATATATTGAAAATAAGTCAAACATATTCAAACATTCAAACATTAACTTTTTCAATATGAATTTCGCGTACCTTTCAATCAAATGTATTATCAGTATGTAACATTTTCCTTGGGAAAAGTTTTTAAAATAAATAAAAAACAAGAAATAGAAGAAAACCTATTATAAGTCTGTGTTTTAAAACATAACATTTTGGATACGTTAGTGTTCGACACTGCACGGTTAAATTATTTAACTAGTTCGCAATATAATGCAAATAAATCGTGAATCATCGCCAATGAACAAAATTTAATCAAATATTGAACACATAAAATATAGGAAAGTAGTCTAAAGAAAAAATTGTTATCATTTATCTAGCTCTGCATGGGGAAACATTGCTTTTGTCCTCATTTTTAAGAACGTTCATTACCATATGTTGATTAGTAGCAGTTTTTGCTACTCTTGGTTTCGGTAAAACAATTAAAACATTCACAATTTTATTTCTGGGTTAAAAGAAAAAAATGTATATGCAGCAAAAATTAATGTAGATAAAACAGTAAGCATGCAAAGAACCGTTTTCAACTATTTGACCTTGTATAGGTTTCAGTAAATTATTATAAATACTAGACAATTAGTACGTGTAATTGGCCAATAATTTGTAAGTAAAAATGTGAATTGTATTACATTTTGCTCATAGAATATAATACTGTAGAATAAAATTAATTGTTAATATTAGTATCGCATATATTTAACACAAAATCACAAAAAAAATTATATTCGTTGAGTAACATAAGAAGTGTTGTAGCCCTGGTTCACAATTTTAAACATCGTGACATGTTGTAGTGTTGTAAATGGCAATTAAAGATGTTATGTCCAACCATTGTCTTATTTTACGTTCCTAACTGTACAGAACACCGACACCTTGTCCGTTAAAAATGTTAACATGTTTGCATAGCATAGTATAAAATATAACTGTTGTTTGTAGTGTCTTTGTAAACAAAACATATTTCCTGTATAGGGTTAATTTCAAGTAGTGTAATTCAATTAAATGTGTTAAAAGTATGTAAATGAACAACTAAAAAAGTAACTACATGGTTTCGACCTCAGTTTACCATGTTTTCCGTATAGAAAATAAACATGTCATGCATTTTATTTTGGTGGTAAATTCATATAGTGAAGTCTATGTCAACATAAACGCTACTTTGCTGTTAATTTCAATTGCTGTTATCGTATGAGATGCAGAGCAAATCTAAAACATGCAGTACGATTCGTCAGTATATAACATACTTTGAGTTACCAACCTGCCAGCAAAAAATCACAAATTATAAATATACATTGTATATTTACAATTTTATGTTTACACAAAAATTAAAAGTGCTTGTAACAAATGTAAATTTAATATTACTATTGTCAATGGTGTATGGATGAAGCAAGGGTGAACGTATTGTCGGGTCATTGATCTAGACAGCGCGCATCTGAAATATACTTCGTGTTCTACCTGCTGCCAAAATAACTGGGAGGCGCGTAACACTTAGAGTGGGGAATAGACGTTAAATTCAGAGTATTATAATTCTTTAGTTTACTGGTACACCCATCTATCTTCGATAAAAATGATTGTTACTTACTGCATTTTGCCCTACACTTTTCTGTAAACAGCGCGCCGAACATTGTTTGAAACACTTTTTATAATAAGAATTATTTACGTAAGGAAACTGAACGGATAAAATCATTGGCAGGACAGTCTATACATGAATTATAAAAATTTTGACGTAATTTCGCTCCGTGATTTTCGATTAATGACGAGGTAAGTGTTATTGTTTTCTGCGCTCTCGAAGCATGTATTCCATGGTCTAGCTGCGGACCGACTAACAATGGCGGACGAGCGTAGTGCCTTACAAACTATAAGTCCGTATAACATATAGATCTAACAACTTCAGTAATTCAATAAAACAGAATGAAGACAAGGCATCAATTTAAAAAAAATTACTGAACACTCGTCTTGTGTTTACTTTTGTGGCAGCAAGTATTGCGTAGAAGAGTATTCCATACAACAATCCACACAACCTTCCATGTATCATTCTAACCTGCGCCATTTTGGATTTATGTACTTTTATTTAGTTACGAAACTGCGTACAATATGACGTTAAATATATCCCTCATCTTGCTTGTATGAACTCACAAAAACAATTAAACAAAGGTAAGTCCAGCAGTTAGAATTGTTGATAGCTAAGAAATGTTTTTAACATTATCTAGGCAAGTGAATAATATAAATAAAAAATTTATGTTGCATTATGTTTACTAAATTTTTAGATTTTCGTCATATAGCTTTTATTGACATTCTTTTTACATGTGTACTTAGAGCTAAACAATTGAAATGCGTCTCTATTAAGTTCTCCTTCTAAACACCTCCCCTACTCGCCTTGAGCAACATTTCTGTTCTCAAAACGTACACTAAAGGAAAGTAGGCTTGTTAGTTCCGTAGAGATATACGTGTTTCAATTTATAAAGGTGTGAGTAAATACACGTGTACTGCATGTGAATTTATTGCTTGCTTAATACGCACAAAAGTAAGCAAATTTAACGTGCGAAATTCGTTAAATAAAAGGGAAAATATATATTTATGTAATTAAATTGATTTGTTAAAGGTTTCGCTACCAAAATAAGTAACTGAAAATCGTTATTTTTGCAGCTTTTGTGAACAAACAGTGACAACCTTACGACTGTCAAATTGTAACGTTAAATTGAACAACAAACTATACTAATACTAAAATCTACGCAACAGTCACATTAATTGCATTTTACAATGCTGTCTGGTTGTTTTAGAGCAGAATGTTGGCATTTATTTCAACTTTAGAACCATCTGTTAAAATCATCAGTTACATAAATGTTAAGTTTATATGCACATCGTGAAGAAAAGTAGTCTCAGTAAGTGTTTTATTAAAATTATGTAACAACTTTCATGAAGCATAATCTAACCATAATGTGTGTTACCTGCAGGCCTAACAGTTTCTCCTTCATTTTACAAGTTATGTACAATATGTCGGCAACCTTATTACACCTTACACAATATCGTTACGTACTGTACAACACAGTAGTTTTGCAAAAACTGACCTAAACTACTAGAAGTAAGATCAATACCATTCCTATATATCCGTAGATAATTATAAGATAGTGTAGTGACACCTACAGGTTTAACTTTATTACTTTTAATTAGTTTACTTTATGTTCCAACTAATTTACTACCAGTCAACTTGCATGCTTTTAAGTCAAAATATAGTATTTATTTCTGAACAAATACTGGTTTATATGCAACGATGTTCAACTTTTCATATCTTAACTGGCAATTCTAAACACGCTAGTCCTGAAATCATACATTAATTAACAACATTTTATAAACTCCTTTTTATTATGATCAATTGTATCTCATTAAGCACTTTTTCCCTCAGTTTAAGACGTCATTATTTACAAATACTTATAAATTTTGTAAATAACTCACAATTGAAATTATAACCAATGCAAAATAGCATGTATGATATATTCAATAATTCATGCTACACTCACTATTATCGCTTGCACTCATAGTCCTATTTCTCTAACTAGCCCCTGGTACTATGTTATAAACAATATGCTAACTAGATTCGCTCTAAGTGTCTCAGAATACTTCCCGCAAGTCACAACGCTGTCGCTCGACGGTTTCCCAGTAACCTATGAGGTGGAAAGAGATAAGCACAAAGTCAAATTGTTGGCAAATCTAGAAAAACATTTGCTTTGTTAAAATAAAGAACATCTAACAAATATAATAAAGGATATAGTTATAGGTGGTTTATGTTGCCCTTATATGTATTACATAAAACATGATAAACTAAATCATAATTTACCTTCATACTTCGAGAGGTGAACAACCCCAAGTAACTAAAATATTTTAGTTTTATAGCAAGTTAAATACACAGCTATCTAATAACGAACAGCTTTATTTAAGTTACTATGGTTTTAATTTGCAGAAAATGGGCGGAAGAGACAAGAAATATAGCTTCTCATATTTATTTATTATATCCTAGCTTCGAATAGGGCATTTGCTCCGTAATTGTCCTCAGCAGTTGTGTCTGCCCCGTCTAGCACCAGTAGTTTTACCATATCGAGGTCGCTGCCAAATGCTACACATATCAGGGGCGTGTTGCCGTATCTGCCCCTCATATTGGCACTGGCCCCGTGGTCCAGTAGCAACTTCAACCAGCTGCAGATGTCCACCACGTGCTGCCCCATGCAGCATGGTGAATCCACCATTATCTGCTGAGTCCACAGGGAGACCGGCACATAACAACAGAGAGACGTGTTGGATGCAGTTACCCAAGCCGATACTATCCTGTGATGTAACATAATGTAGCTGTGAGAACTCCACACTGCCCTGGCCCAGAGAGTCTCCTCTCAGTGTGTTCCAGTCACTGTTGTTGTTATGTACCTCAACCTGGAACCATATCAGTATTGTGATCAACGAAACTGTTATGTAGTTACAGTAAACCTTCACCACACAATAATACACGTAAACTTAACCAACAAACATTCATTGCCAAAATGAATATGCCTATTTTATTGATTTAGAAAATCAAACGTGCGAAATTATTTATATTTTTAATTCGTATTAATAATTTATGAAACATATATAGAATACACAATGGATTTTTTGAAAAGTTAACTAATAATTTTTGTAAAATAAGTCAAATGAAGTACAATCATCAGCATGTCAAACTTGGATATATTTTTGGGAAGTTGAGTAACATTTAGTAATCAAAAGGAAAATAAATATGTTTAATGCTTGCAGTAATAGAGAAAATATGTTATAATTAAGTCAGAAATTAAAATGAGAGAACGAATAATATTTAACTTTGATTGTAATGTCAAGTGCATCGCATTATATAGATAAGTTATTATTACAAGTTTAGCAAAACCTTCTTCTTTTGTCATTCCTCTTAGCTCTTTGGGATAGAGGTCTTGTAGTTAGAAATAAAAGATTTGAATTAAGATATTCATTTACTAGCTCACAAAGCTTTCAAAAGTACACAAACAGCAAACAACTATAATTTTCACATCACCCTTAACTATGCACACAATTACTACTGTGCCACAGAAACATTAATTAACTTTGACAATTAAAGCACAAAAAATTAAAGACTACAATTCACAATAAATGTTCAGTCATATATCCAATCAGCAGTCTTTCAAATGGTGACAATGTACTACCTTAACAGTCCGAAGTGGTGATGAAATACCATGTGCTGCGCATCACCCCGAGTGCACAACTGTCTTCATTCCTGAGGTCTTCGGTTCGACTCCCGTCGCGCCCCTCCTTGCTGTCCGTCGACCCGCAGCGACTGTCCTCTTGTTCTGCCCAATACTGCTCCGAAGGTATGAGCCTGTTGCCTCACAGTAGACTCTGACGTCACCAAGATGTCTTCACCAGTCTCTCTCCACAAGCATAACACCTTCCTCTAGCACGACCAATAGCTAACTTTCCCAAGTTGGAGAGTGACTGCTCTCGCCGATACGACATCTCCAATGTTGTTCTCCACAGCTAACCACCTTTCTGTAGCACGCCGATACCTTCTCCACTGCTGCCACAGACACAACACCCCAAGTGTTGTCTGTCCCTTCTGCAAGCCACTGACGTTACTCAGACTCGACACGGACCACTGCCGCCGTTGTTGCCATCCCCGAGATGCCACACATTATCAGCTGAGCCGCGCCGACACAACACCCCAAGTGTTGTCTTCTCCGCGGTTCTTCACTTCTCACGACGTCCGTCGACGCCACTGGGGTGCCGACGCCAGTGCCAACCCACACCACACTCGGGTTTCACTTCACACTTCTGAAGACTTCAAAAGACAAGAGTCTACAAGACTCCCTGGAGACCCTTCAAGACCGCATAAGACTAAACTCCGTTTCGCAGTTTGGAGGCTTTAACACGGCGAATTTAGTGACGTTAATGGGCGGTGCAACATGATGACCAGAGGTCTATAAATAGATATTCCCTCACTCTTACCTGCCAAGATTCACGTACGCAAAGACGTCATCCCGATGACGTCTCGGGCGTATCGCAGCACCTCTGGAAAAACCCATGACATTGGTTGAATCATCAAGCTGTCCACCTATCTTGATGTAACATGTCTGCTGCCAGGCCAACATGCTATATTATTATAGTGCATTGAGACTGCATCCAGGTGACACGACGAGCCACATCACTCTACCCTCTCTGTCCCTCTCTCTTTCTACGATCCCAGGCAACATGTGGCGATGCTTCTATGTCCCTTCCTATGACGTCATGTGAGGCAGTTCGGGAGGAGAGCACCAGCTTGTATCGTTAATCCGTCCTTGATGAGTACGGGCTCAGACCATCATCGAAGCTTGGCCTAGCACCTGAAATTTTGGCACCGCCTTGCATAATCGCCGAGCTGTGAGAAAGAGGTAGGTGGTTTTTCTGCCGAGAATAAATACAGATTTCGATGGTTGATCAGCTGGGTGATTGTTTTGTGGCTTCTAGTATGTCCGTGGAAGTGGCAAATACGTCCTTGGCAGTACAGACGACGGTAGCGAAGACGGCAGTGGAGGCATAAACCTGGCGAGGTGTAGCAACATATCCAGTGTTGGTGGAGTGAATTGCAGAGAAATATAGAAAATTGTTTCGGTGGTTCACTTGTGATTGTGTGCATGGAATAAGATGGATAAGTGGTTTTAGACGCATAATGTAAATGTTCCATCGTTGGCGGAGTAAATAGAGCACTCACCTCCCCCCAGGAAGAACCGGTTTGGAATTCCGGTTGTGTCGGTCCCCGTATTTTCGCATGTGGGAATCATGCTGGACGATGCCACTGGTTGGTGAGTTTTCTAGATGATTCCGTTCCCATCTCCCGTCATTCCAGCTCCACTCCTTACTCACGTCATGTAGAGTGCCTAATATAAGTTCATTTCAATATTGATGTAAAATGTAAGAAAGTTAAGGACGAGACATTTTAGTGTAAATGACTTATGTAACCCGAGAACTGCTGTAGTACAAGAGGAATAAACAGTTATTAAATGCATACTTTTGAGTGGAAATTACTGTGTTCGGTGTATAACATCTAGACAGTGATTGTATTATCCATTTTGTAAAATGAACAACAGTACGCATATTGAATATACATTTTGCGGTATGACATTTTTACTAAGGATTGAACTAAATTTTTACGTTTGATTGATTTTTTTTTTCATTTTTGCGTCACTTACTCCATTCCAAACAGTCGTAACAACTCCATATATAGTAGATTTGCCAAAAAAACGTACATGTACCAAAAATATATTACGGAAATTTCAAACGCAATTTAAACATATGTCTAAACTAATATTCTTTGTTATTGATATTATACATAATTGTTGAAATAACATGCACTATCAAATATAAATAACATTTAAAACTAATTTATATAATAGCGTTACTGTACTATTTACAGTTAAATAGCACTAACGCTTACACAATAAATCTCAGCGAGCTATTGTATAAGTATGTATGAATTATCAGAAGTACATTATTCATAATATTCCATGCGATTTCTTAACATAGTAATTGGCAGTACGTTATGTACCAATGCCTGTAATGTGTATGAACAGTAATGAAACGAACCAACTGTTAGTACAAAATGTGCGACCTCAAGGTATGCGTCATACATAATTAAATTTTGTACATATGTTTGGCGTATGTTAGTAGCTTTTTACACACACACACACACACACACACACACATATATATATATATATATATATATATATATATACACATACATATACGTATATACACAATATCGCACGCATTAATGCTAAATAAGCACACCTGTGTTCAATTGGAGACTAAAACGTTTGTGGTAAATGGTTTACGATGACATTTTATGTTCAAAATGTTGCAGATCAGCACTGCAGTTATTCCACTGTTGCACTCCTCACATATCTTACTTATCTTACTGTTATGATTTTGACCTACATATTATGGGACAAGGTTAAAATCCCGAGCAGTCCAAGAATTATTCTATGTTTTCTTGAAGCAACACACGTAAAATAATACCTGGTTTTCGAGCGCAAAAAAAAAAAAAAATCTTTTTCCGTGCAGAGTTGCCACATAGTGCACGTAAAATGTCATCGTAGAAGATTTTGCCACATCTAAATGTTGTAATTTGTTTTGTATATTTTTGTCAGCAATTCTTACTTACCTTTCTGTGTAAGGTTTTTAAAAAAATAACTCTAAAAACGCAACTGTTTTCTTATTTTAAATCCTGAGGAAATATTTACAAGAAGACTGACAAATTTAATATTATTATAAACTAGCTGTAATTGTATTTAATATATATATATATATATATATATATATATATATATGTATATATTACTTACCAAAATGTACAGTAAAAATGGCTATGTCAAGGACTTTATATCGAATTAATAATTTAAATTTTTTTTTCGTTTTCTACCATTGTTTCTGAGTCGCTATTCAAGAACCCACAATGGAGAATTATGAATTATAGTACAACATATTATTTTACAGAACGCACAGTCTTACCAGCTTCCTAACTTCCTCTACGTGTGACTATTGTTGGCATTCTAGAGTCCGATTTATAGCGACTTTTGAGTCTCCTCCTGAAAGTATACAATACAAAACATCTGTAACACAATTGAAAATGTCGTAAAATAATTAGTTGCGGTAAGTCATGATAAAGAGCTAATCATAAATATTCCATTTGTACGGTTCTAGCAAAAGATTAGTTTTTCTTAACCTACCTTATTTTACTGTTTTATGGTGGAGGCACGGGGGAGGAGCGTGATCTAAGTGCGTCTCAAGGCTGAGCCCCATACGTCTACAAGGGAGAAGTTTCATGCAGAGGAGGCATGCATCGAGGCGGAGAGGGATTGGACAGACATGGCCGCGATACGGAACTATGTTGTGTTGTTTCGTTGCCAACCATACAAGCAGTAAGGAGGCTATCGGTAATGTTGAACTATATGTACTAACGGCTAGTGATATTTTTCAAAGGATAAATTTTTAGTGCTCACTTTATTCCGAACGGCCTATAGCAACCTTTCAACAGCGGCGCTGCCACTAAGCCTGGGACTGTCCAGCGTATACTATGACATTTAGGTGAAATACATAATGTTTCGCAGTGTTGTTTTCACAGAAAAGACTTTTAATAAATTGCGAAAATTACGTGTTACTCCAAGTTTCCCTTGCAAGTGTGTTTGTTATTGTTTAGTGTATTTGTACGGCTCCTGCCATGCATACTCATGCCGGTACTGGGGCTGAAGGCTTCCAGACGAGCTCAAGCAGAATGACAGGTGGTGATGTCGCCCCTCGTCAGCACAGATAGAGAACTTCTAAAACAGTGCCATACATACAAGGCCTCTTCGAGGGAGGGTGTGAGGAGACTAATAAGATAAAATTCCGTATTTTATTCAGCTCTGAGCATACTATTATCTTAATCACCAGCTAATTAATATACATTAGCTGCACAGGCACTAGGGCGAGTCGCGGGACAGTGTATTTCATGTTCCGGACCACAGTCAAGTTTAAAAAACCGTGAGAAGGTCGCCGAGCAGGAGCCCTGCGAGTGTCCGGAGCTCCGGCCAATCACAGCGCTCGCTGGTTCCGAATCTAGATAAGCTAAGGCCCGTAATTATAAATGTCTTTCGAAGTACAACCAACTGCTCTCCCCATATAGAAAGCATTGGTATGGGGTTTGGTTATCATTCGAAAGAGGTCTATAGTTTCGGCCCTAAGTGGTCCTATGCGCTATAAGCGATTTTGGTCGCTTAAAACGCTGATATTCTTCAGGATCGTAATCCCCAAGGCTGGCAATTAATGGATTTTAATTATCATGGCTAGCAGCGTATAGTTACTCTGCCATTTTGCGAAATAGTCTTGCAGCAGTTCTTGTTTAAGCTCTGCTTGCAAGAACCTTATTTTGGTGTACCTAGGTGCGTCTGCCGCGATTCATATTCTGCAACGCTTGCAAAGTACGGGTGTGCGATTTCGCGCAATAAGCCCACGCTGGAGCTGCGTAGGTTAAAATGGGGCGGATCATGGTATTATATGTTAATAAACCGTTATTTAGCTGAAGGATAGATTTGCGATTTTTCATTGGATAAAGTGCCGACATGCGAGCATAGGCAAGATTTCTCTTGCTCTCTACATGACGTCGCCATGTCAGCCTATTTATCCAGTATAGCTCGTAAATATTTAACTTCTTTTTTATAAGGAATTTTCTCATTAAACAGCGAGAGGCGGGGGTGATTGGCGGGATTTGACGGCGTGTATATACCACTGCCTCGCATTTCCTTACATTAATTTTAATTCGCCACAGGCGGAAATAATTCTCTAGCTCAGTGAGCATTTCCTGGGCGCGCCGGGTTATAGATCTCGGCACTTCGTGATCGCGTGTCGTCAGCATACACACCTAGGTTCATATGCCAATTAAGGGTCCACGGAATATCGCTAGTGTACAAATTATAAAGAACCCGGCTTAATTTTCTGCCTTGGGGAACACCTGTCCTAATTGATTTATATTCTGAGGTCGCTCCGTAAATAGTTACAGCGAAAGAGCGCATTTTTAAGTAGAAGGCAGTGAGTTTAATATAGCAGCCTGGGAAATGTTATTCATACATTTTATAAATATTCCGGCGTGAAACATTCTGTCAAATGCTTTCTCTACATCAAGAAAACTGTAACTGAAAAATGACGCCAGCTAAATGTAGTAGTTATGTGTCCAGTTACAGTCTAACTAACTTGTGAATAGTGCTTTTTTTCTAAAACCAAATTGTTCATTACGGAAAATACTTGCGTTTTAATTGTGATTATCGAGGCGGAGCAACAGAACACATTCATGCACTTTTGAGAGCGTACTTAAGAGGCTTATGGGGCGGTAATTTTGTGGCAAGGTCTGATCCTTGCCAGGCTTAGGAAAACAATTACAATGGCACGTTTACAGGGCGTGGAGAAGTGTGCAAGTGTCATACTTGCATTTATGCACCTAGTCAATGCCTCTAGTGAAAACTTTGGTACCTGCTTAAGTACTGTAGCTTGCAGGGTATCAAACTCAGGTTCTTTGCGGGGCTTCGTACGTTTAATAATTATTTTTACCTCGTCGGCATGCGCAAATTATGGTTCGTCAGCTGAAGGCTGGCGAAGTCGCACTCGGAGGTCCCTATATACGCGAGCCACATGAGCTGGGTCGCAGGGTTGGACATTCAGTATAAAAACCGTCTATAAATGATTTTCTACAGCCTCGGCCTTTTGCTGGGGCTTGTAGGCAGTAACTGCTGGGCTTTGAAGAGGCGGGATAGGGTTGCGCTTATTTGTAAGCGCCTAGAATGTTGTGTTTAGTAGTGAGGCGGGATAATTTTATTATTCCACTGGTCTGTTTGCCAGTGGTTGGTTACTAAGTTAATTTTCTCTTTATTTGCATTTATCTGTGTTCTGAGTTGGCCAGTTCTAACTCGCGAATAGCGCCTGCACAGACGATACTTCTGTGTTATCAGCTGTTGAATATTATCAGGCAGCAAATCACTGTGGGTCTTTGGGTTTTTTTTTTTTTTTTCGGGGAAAAGTTGGCTGATTCCTGATAGAATTAGCTCTGTGATATGGTCTGTCGCAGAGCCTAATTCGTCGGGGGTGCTGACAAAATCTGGCAGATTAATTTCCTCGTCCAGGTACTCTTTAAATGTTTCCCAGTTCGCAAGTTTGTAGTCTTTAATTTTTCCAGTTGGCTTTCGTCTGTTTATAGTTGATCAAAAATTAAGTGGACAGGGCAATGATCCGACGCCAATTCATGTGTTACTTCTAATTTGAAGATCATATTAAGGCCTTTACTCAGTGCAAATTCCAGAATATCGGGTTGGTGATTTATTTATGTAGGTTCAAAATGTTGGTTCGTCAGGTGCATTAATTAAATAGTTGTGCCTGTTTTGGTGGTTAAATACGGTAGTACCATTGACTGCCCGCGCCCTGCATCCACAGGTGGGGTGTTTTGCATTCAGGACGCCGACAGCTAATAGAACATGGGACATGTTCGTTAATTCATTTAAATCCGCGCGCGTAAGTGTGCGGTCAGGTGGACAATAAACTGAATAAAGAGATAATTGTTGGCCGTCGAGCTTTAAAATAATACCCATGGCTTCAAGTGTATTTAGCTGAGGCTGTTTTGCAGCATGGCAGTTTATTGTGTTTTTAATTAATATTAAAACACCGCCTTCTGCGTTATTTTCTGTGCCTCTCCTAAAGCAAGAGTAACCTGGGACAGAGAAACGGTGTTGTGGGCGTAAATGGGTTTCAATAATTGCCGCGATTTGTATCTGGTGGCGATTAAAGTAATCTATCAGCTCCTGCTTTTTATTCCGGATGCCGCCGCATTCCAGAATGAAATTTTTCCTATGGAGGGGGCCTGTTAACAGGGTTATTTGTCTGTCTATTTTGGGCAATTGTGGCCTGGCATTTTTCCTCTAGTTACTGCTTGGATCCATCCAGATTGCAATCAAGGAGCACAGCTGAGCACAGAATTACCCTAATAGAGTGTCTTCCTGCGCCTTAGGGGACTAGGTGAATTTTTATTCCGGTGTTTTAAAGAAGGTTGCTGACATTTAGGACGCTCTGGGCCGTTTCTGGACACTTTATAGGCGCGCTTGCACCTGCTCGCTCCTGATTGGTTGAAGCAACTGGCCTATCCTAGCGTGGCGGGAGAGGCTTGGAGGGGGCTGCTTGGTGGGCAGTCTGCTCCTGGCGCTCTAGGCGGGACTTGACGGGCTTTTTCCCAACTTTTTTATCTGTGTCTTGCGACATCTTTTCCTTTGGCCCAGCTGGTGTGGGGCGCTGGCCACGAGTCCGATGGGGGTTTGCTACGTAAGAGAAGTCCACTTCAGAGAAGCCCTGCGCACCATGGAAAGCACTGCATCTCTGGCTGGTTGCATAGGTACATTTTGACATACCCAGGAACGACGTTTTGGGCAGGAGTACGACCTCTGTAACCTTGGACTGTGGACCAGCCATCTGGGCCTGATTTGGACCCAGGGCTGCGGGGGGCACAGTAGCTGGACTGGGGTTGATTTTGCGCCTGCAGCGAAGCTTCGCTTTACTCTTGGCGTTTTTGCCTCTCATCTTTAGGTAAAAACTGCCACTTCTCAATTTTGCAGGCTTCGCAACCCTTATAGTTGGCTGTGTGTTTGCCTTGGCAGCCTATACAATACCGCTGGGAACTATCATCTTTATTCTGTAAGTCGCAAACGACTGTTTTGTGGCCGTTTCCACACAGACGGCACCGGGGTGGGGCGTGGTACACCTTGCCGGAGTGGCCACATCGCTGGCAGTTGCTGCACTACGGGCGGCCATCGGGGCGTTGGTGGTCTTCTACCTTAATCATGAGACCGTACAAAGTGCGCAGTTCGATGATGGCTTTGAACGCATCTGTATTTGGCAGCTCCGCTATGAACATGTGGAGGGGCTGGCGATCTCAGGTGGAGAACTTGGGCTCGATGCTGAGTGGCTTGAAGCCAAGACCGCACAACTCTTCCCTGATCCACGAGGTGGGAAGTGTCCTGTCAATGCGCTTGATAGCAACCTTCATCGGTAGCTCATTGCGTGGGGTGAGCACGCTGAAGGACACGCTAACAGATTCCAGGATCTGAATAGCCATTCAGTATTCTGCGAAAGTCTGGGGTAGGTATTGTACACCCCGCGGAACCAGATGGTTCTTGATTAGCATGCTTAACTGGTCCTTGAACAGTTCAAAGACCATCCCATAGGTGCAGTCACGTGTGTGGTACACTTTGTCTCAGCTGGGGCTTGGGGGCCTAAGGGGCAGTTGACTGATCGCACTGTTGGTTTGTATAACAGCTCTCGGAATCCATTTGTGCGCTGCTGGTGTCTGGGACGGAGTCGTCCTTTTTGCGTTTTTTTTTGTGTTGGCCATGTCGCAATGGGGTCCCGAGGAGGTGGGGCGTGTAAAACTACTCAAGTTATTGACTAAATACCCTAGGGTAAAAACTAAACCTAAAAAAAGTTACCGTAGAATTAAGAAACTGTCTGTCGCTTTGAAAACAGCAGCAGGCAGGAAACCTTTCATATGTCCCGCTGTGTCAAGTACTTGATAGCTTGCCCAAATTAAATTAAAACAAACTAGCTAGCCAACCTGCCTAGCCAAACTGTGGCAATAGTTACCAGTCCAATCTGTGTACCTTCGTTGGCACGGTTACGTATCCAACACACAGATGGACTATGCTGCTGAAGGTCTCGTAGTTGGGTGACGAAGTACAACAGTGTGCACACCACGGCTGCCCGAACGTAACTCCTCACTGACCTTCCTCTAGCAAAAGTTTTATTCTACATTTCCTATATTCTACTACTTATGTCTACAGAAGTAAATCTTGTATTTTATTTTTTTTTTTTCATCGTACAGGACTGACAATACCCAGTTTCCTACGAGCAAGAGCTCTGCACAGATGAGAAAGAGTCTTCCTGTCCGCTCACTTTTCACGACCACAAAACTTCTTTCATAGAGCTATATCCCGCGTACATTGTGTTTTAGGTATTTTTTGTAATGCCACCAGGAAAGCAAGGCCTAAGAATTATACATGATTCGAAGCAGGTAAAATGTTTCCACTCAAAAATACTTCAGGAGAGAAAAAAACACTTTTGCGGTAAAAGTGACCTGTGTATCTGCTGCGGAGAAGTGTAAACCACAGGCACATGGCCCAATATTCAAGGCGGAGGACAACCAGCTGGATCTGACGCTCAGCAGCACGCAGGGTGGATGAACAACAATCTATTATCAAACCATCCACATAAAGCGTACAACGCACAACGAGCATGACATCTGATACAATATTGTTTATTAATATACAGAACAGTATAGCACTCAAGATGCTACCCTGAGGTTCTCCACTTACGTAAACGAACTCCAGATGATATTGTACTTTTTTACTAACTCAAAATGTTATATTACGCATATAGCTACTGATTACATTTGGGAGATGTCCACAAATGTCCCATGCGTACAACTGATTCAGGACACCACGCCGCGTTGGCAAATGGTTTCACAGACTTTCTATATTAAAAAACACAGCTGTGAGGTGTTACCTCTGTATAAATAAATTCTGCGTTGCTGGCTCCAAGCTGACTAGGCAGTCGGCCACTGAACAGTGTCAGTGAAAACCTCACTAGATAGGTGAATGTAGCCCGCATGATTCTAAACAGTACATAGGCTAAGTTAAGCAATAACCATCCTTTCTATTGTGTTACAGATGCAGCTCGTCAATGAAATTAGCAGCAAATTGGATACATCTCCTGTATTCTTCCCGGGTTTCAGAATAAGTTCAATGACAGCAAGACACCGGCCGAAGCAAGGAACTAGACTGCAACTATTGATTAAAACGATTATGAGCCTTTTATAAAATTCCCTTAAATTTTTTTATTTAATATTGCCATTAAATGTTGTTAACTCGTGCGCATCAGATATGTTTCTGGACGATATTGTTTTACTTGTATAACACGGACTACATTCTAGTTTACGATGTAGTCACGCGAGGACTAGATGTAGATGTTCAGCTGTTGTTTCCTTTTTGGAAGGTAATAGTAAGTAATTTTTAATATCTTTAACTATCTTCAAGATGCCATTAACCCATCGTTTCTTCGCCCTCATCTTTAGTAAGTGTTACTGCCGTGGTACCAAACTCCCTTTCTTCATTCGAACAGAAACTAAGAGTTTCGTATTTTTGTCTCTATTTATAGTGAGTTTCAGTTCCAGTGATACTCCTAGTTGAAGTTCTAGTCCGTCTTCAAATATAATTTTCCAGTTTCCAAGCATTAGGTCGTACTACTTCCAAAATTTACTACTCCCAATCGGGTTGACACACTGGACTGGCCATGGGATGGTCTCCCGACACTACTTCTTCACGCTGATAAGTAACAGCTTCACGTACTGTTATCTCTATAATATCTTGCCTTGAGAATGTTACAGTTCGGAGTGATTCAGCCCACATTAAAGCGTCATCTTTATTTTGGTTTTATCTAGTTAGAATTCAACACAGAATCTTTGTGCTATAAACATATATAAATGTATACCAGTGTATATTTAAAACTCAACTCTGAAAATTTATTTGTACGGGGCCCTGTTTCTCAGTTAATGAAATTTAGTGTGCGCATTCAGTATTCAAAAGCTTTGTAAGCAATTACGGAACTTTTCATATAGAATTATCAACACTTAAACTAATATTAAAATTTTTTAAAAATAATTATTGTGTATTTAATTTTCTAATGCCTCTAAGCAAATTACTTCTGGGTCAATTGGAGAGAAATTGATCAGTGAAGTCACTTGTTTAACATCACGTTATAAATCTTCATCTTTATGGTAGTAGATTTCGTTTTAGGTACTTGGTTACACATTTGGCTGTTGTTACGTAATATCTTGAGTACTATGTAACTACTAAATCTAAATTTTTCTATTTCTGTATCAGTATCCGAAGGTGTGTAACAATAAGGTAATACAAATTTCATTTTCAAGTTAAAGGTTCTTTAACGTTGTGTAGAGAATACCATCGTCGCCATTCGATGTACATTTAGAATAGGACAGAGGTCGCTCGAGTTTTCCAATAGAGAATGATTGGTTGTAGTCCTCTTCCATCAAAAGATGGAAGTTCACACCCTGTTCCACAGAGCATGGCTTTATGCTCAAAATGTGAGTGTATCATCTGCTGCTAGAGTATTGAGAGAATGTGTGCTCGTTTATGTCTCATATGCGTTGCGCATCAATAGTTATTGCATTACTGTGCGAAGAAAATGACTAGATAGGTTAAGGTTTTGACCACACACCTTCCTCACATTATCCTAAGTATATTTACTTGGAATGGGTACTGTGAGAAACGATAAAAATGTTCTTCAGGAATTTCGTTTGATTTCTCGTAAGACTCGCCTATGACATTCCCTGCATTTGTAAAACTGTTGTAAGTTAACCTGAGTGGGATTCTATGAGAATCATTGCAGCGTACATCTCCGACAACGGATTTTATCTCTCCACTCATTATTACACCCGGGCACACACGTTTGCAGACGAGAGGATGACTTCGGAACGGCAACCCATGCTCCTGACACCATAGCTATAACAAAGGACCAAATTACACCTTTCATTTCACTAGGAAAGTCAGCAGCGAAGTGGAGCGACTGTCCTTATTTTCTGCGATTGAGAGTAGATAATTTTAAAGTACGCCCGTTAGCCTCAGAAATATGTCGATAAGTTACATCGAAGGTTACAATGATGTCTACAGTAGTTTTCAGCCTTGCTTTTGACACTTTTACAAAACTTCTAAATAACTTGTTAGGTGATCCTTAAATATTTCGAGAAGCGAAATAAATACATTTCGTGTCTTTGTGGAAAAATAATTGTTTCTGCTACTGCTTAAGTAAAATTCTTTTTAATTTATCATTTATCTAATGGCATTCACTGCAGTAAGGCCACGGTTGTCGCAATGGCCAGAGCGCTCGACTTCCACTAAAGTGATCCTTGTTCGAAAACCGGCGAGGATGGACTTGGCTCTATTCTTCTCATGTGAGGTAAACGTGGTGGGTGTTACCGTTCCAGCGGAAATTCTCACGGTAATCATATTTTACTCTAGCATCTGATCTTAGTGGTTTTTCCCTCGTAAGGCTTAACTTCATGTTTTCATTCAGTGTTCTGGGTCGTCTACGGACGCCCAGTAAGAAATCTGCACTAGAGCGGCGCCGGAATGAATGGACGGGGTAAATGGGAGATCCCCGAGAAAACTCGCTGACCAACGGCATCGTCTCGCACAATTCCCACATGCGAGAATCCAGGGTCTGAACCTGCCTACCTGGATCACCTAGGCGGGAGGTGGGAGGTCTGACGTGGGTAAGAGATATGAATATTGTGGATATTTGTGTCTACCGAAAATTGGAACTGAAATAACTTAGAAAATTTGGTTTTATTCAACACAAAATAACATTTGCATGCAACAAATGCTAGCTCAATACTATCACATTATTGTTTATTGATAGGATTAAATTAATTAGTTTCATTAAAAATGTTTGCATTTCTTAATACTTATTACTTGTGCAAAGTAACTCTCTTGATTATACGGTTATTTTATTCGCGTGACGCTCCCGTGTGTTTGACAGGTTTTAAAACAAGAAATCAGCGCGACTCGTTATTTCACTAGTAGGTTTTTAATATTTAGGAAATATATATACTTACATTACGTATCATGTCATCAAGCTGTTTTTTCAGGTCCAAATTTTCTTGTCGAAGTTTATCCTTCTATAATAAAAACAACAATGATTATAAAACTGCAATATAGAATAATATAATTAAACTTATTTGCACACATAACAATACTTGAATATTAAAAAAAACGTAGGCCTACTAGAACTTAGAAAGTTTTATTTTATAGATTTGTTGAATATTGAGCTCAGAATATATTAAACATGTGTAAAGAAAAAATATTGTGAAACCTTTTCTTTCACTTTAATAAAGGATAAGATAATATAGGAAAAACCAACCAATATCTCTATTACTAGAGCTACTGACCAAATGGAAACCAAACGCCTGTAGAAGTCATAAGAAGTATATTTAAACAGAATCCATATGCTAGGAAAAATAATGACTTCTACAGACAAGTCAGGCAACTAGATAAATAAATAAGCAGGAATTATGATAGTGTATGAATTTTCAAAATTATGTTTTTCTACCGTGACCAAGGTGTTTAACTCGGGTACGAATCTGACCATCAATTAACTCACAAACCCGGGTTCTACTTGGTTTTCTGTGTTCTAGATGTTTCCATTTTTCTGTTTGTTCCCGGAACAACTTATAAACTTCTTAAACTCATTGCTAGCTCAAGTTTAGAAATCTCAGGTCGATCTTAGGTTTTGTTCATTTGAAGTGAATCACACCCGTTGCGATATAAGAAGAATTTTGA
>PNEQ01007518.1:0-44538 GCA_003012365.1 Medauroidea extradentata | reverse complement strand
TGCCCTAGACAGTTGCAGTAAAAAGACCATTTTCATTACAAAGCTCGCATTACTCAATAAAACATCGTCAAATGTTCCACTATCCCGATGGCACAAACGTTTTGTCCACTTAGAGGGTGGCCACACCTGTTCTTTTAGTAATGGCTGAAGGTATCAACCAGCATTTGATGTGGGTTTGAAGAATATTATAACACAAATCAATGTTCAGAGTGTTGTCGTTTTACATAATTCTGTTTCCGATATTTAAAATAAATACGGTTTGCAAATTCAATATTCTACGGCTCATTACTCCCACAATATTACACTCAGGTACAAAGTGTCCTACGTATGTCCTACTTTATTTTCCATAAGGAATCACCTCCCTGTGTTTGTACCTGTAGTTCAGGACCATCCTGTATATCACGGCCTCTACATACTAACGTCTAGTACGACCGCCACAGATGTTAAATAGTGTGTTTCAGATTTTTCTTATATCGTTTTTAATATATACTTTATATACCCACTGGCATATCGAGAAGTGGAAATAAATGCACAGTTATGCGTTTGCTTTAAAATATGATGATTGGCTTGTGATAACCAACAAAAATCTCTGTTAAAAATAAACGTAATACTGCCAACTCACCAGTTTCACCAACATAAGGTGGAAAAATAAACTCCGACTCGAATAAAATCGATATAATTTCTATTCGGGATAAGCATCGCGTCCGCTATTGCTGTCGAGGTGACGTCACAGAAACCTCGGTGATGATTGACGGGAATATTTTGTTCTATTTTTTTTTTTGTCTCGCGAAGGCCTTGTCGTTTCTGTCGCGGCTATGTGAGTCCACCACCGTAGCTGCATATTGCGATTTGAAGTTTCGAAAAATTTACAGTAACAAAATATTAATCATTTGATAACTTAATAGATAAAAATGATACAGCATTGTGGTTAACAACCTTGCGCCATACGTTAGCTCACATTTTATACTTTAATAACACTGCATAAATTCTATGTTACCTGGGCACTTGGTTATAGCTTAGTTAAGTCAGAATGAGTATTGTGCATACATCAAAATTGGTTCTGATTAGCAAATAAAATATAAAATAGCTTCCCATTCCATAACCTAAGTTGCTATCTCCTTTATCACTCGCAGCCAAGTCAGAAATAAAATAACATTTCCGGTAGTAATTTCACAGGTAAAAAATATTGATGAAATAATTGAAACAGAAATTAACAACTGTCTTCCTAGTTTAATGTTTGTCACAATTCTCAAAAAATTTGTAGTGTTGGTTGTCTGTTTCTTTGTACGTTTTTTTTAAACACATTTTAATCAGACGAATTGTGTGTAATCTTGGGCGTATTATGTTTTTCTTTCAAAATTCAGTAAGGTTAACATTTTTGAGGTGTATTATTTACAAACAGGTTGACCAGAAATGGCCGTATATAAGCACACTGCGTAAATTCTGAGCTAAATTAGTGACGAAAATGTCAGTGGCAAATTGTTGTACGACGACATTTTACAAGCACAGTGTGGCAAGGGGGGCGCGGTGGCCGAGTGGTCAGGCCATTCGCCTCCCACCAAGACGCTCCGGGTTCGATTCCGGGTGGGGTCGGTCCCCGGATTTTCGCATGTGGGAATCGTGCCGGACGATGCCGTTGGTTGGTGGGTTTTCTCGGGGATCTCCCGTTACCCCCGCACTTTCATTCCGGTGCTACTACATACTCACCTCATGTCACCCCTAAAGACCTCGATGATAAGCGCTGACCAAAATCTCTCTCTCACTCACAATTGGCAACAAAGCATGGAGATAGTCCCCTCTTGTGCTCCACGTCCAAGTATTGTACGTTACGTCGAGTAAACGTAGGACCATATCGTCGTTGCCACGACAATATCTCCTGTGCGCACGCACATATAAGAGCTTTCGTCGTACCAAATATTATTCGAACTGGTTGGGTTTAGAACATGCGCCCATAATATAATGACCAGAAAAGTGGCAGCGCAAGAGGGGACGTATTTCGTGCTATGTTGCCATATTGGACACGTCAAACGTTCAACATTTTGCCACTGACATTTTCATCTCCAATTTAGACTAGGATTCTAAACGTGTGTTTATTATACGGCTATTGCTGGATACCATGGGCAGTGTGCGTACGCGTATATATATTTATAGTTGGTAATAACTTTATAGAATAGTTTCTACCAGTATATAGGCAGTCGGAATGAAGTGAGCACTCAAAACATTACCTGCTAAAAGTTCTATTTTCAGCTAATCTGTATCATTCCGCGCGTATCGGCTGTCGCCGGGAAATATCTAACCTCTTTAGACACGTCACTTGATGTTTGCGCGTTTAAGATAAGTTATGAAGTCAGTAGGAATCTATACAGTTTGATTTAAAAAAATAATAAATAAAATTATCTCTATTTTGGTTGCTTTTGTTTCAGTATATTTGTATTTAAATAGGAAAATGAACGGAACTATATTGCGTAATTTCGCTGCCAAACATACAAGTAGTAAGGCAACTATTGTTAATGTTGAATTATATACAGTAACGTCTAGTGGTTCTTTACAAAGGTTAAAATTTTTGTGCTCACTTTATCCCCGTACGACCTATAGTCCTGGGCCCCGATTAAATATCGCCACCTGCTATTTGTACTGACGCAGTGCAACGCAAGTGCAGAGCAAGTTAAACGGTTCTTCTATGGCATTACGTGAGTATATAATTCCAATGCAGCGCAACCAGACACAAATTTTGCGTTGCTCCTATAAAAAGCGATGTTTAATCGGCCTCCTGTATTTCAAATAGAACTGCGTCTACAATTTTCGGCCAGACACATTATACGAGATTACATAAAAAGCAACGTTAATTGGTAATTCAGAATATTTAGGGATTCATTATATTTTAAAACTAGCTGCCTGGTCGCGGCTTTGCCTGTGTGAAATTTGTGAAGAAACTGTATCGATAACTTATCTGTTAATGATATATTGAGGACACGGTTTAAACACATGCAATGTATTATCGCCTAGAATGCATGATACCTCCCAAGGAATTTATTCAGATATCGAGGATATCACGAAAGAACATTTTACTCCTATTCACCCATTTGTTTGTGCCTAAGGCGGAAGGGAAAAAGTAACTCTTCTGCCAGCTGTCACTAATGTGCATATGTATCACAGCAGTTCTCGTCGCCTTCTTTACATGGAATTCGAACCCAAAACTTTCTACTAGTGGTTAAAACAACTACGCTAAGAAATGTCATCAAATGCTTAAGAAATTAAATGTATACATACGGACATACTCGTGCTTTAATAGGCATACGTTTCAATAGGACGCAAAAAGTTAATACTTTTAAATTATTTCTCTGTTGTCATACCTACTTTTCGGGATTTCTGGAATATTTTACGTCTTTCCCCCCTGAAACTGTCAAATTTTGAATTATGGAATAACTTTTTAGGTATTTACGTAAGCTTGATTCCTATTAAAAAATTTACTCAATATCTCAACAGATTTAAGGTGTTAAAGAGGGTTAATCGAAACCACGATTTAATTTTTAATGTCCTTAACCAATTTTTAAGGATTTGCGTAAGCTTCGTTCTGTAGCTGAAAAGTCATTTCAATATCTCAAGGGGTTTAAGAGTTATAGACGATTGATTGAAAATAAATTTCACGGGTTTTTACCCCCTTAACTTTCAAGTTTAAAAAAATCGAAAATATACGTATTACGAATTTTTGTAAACTTCATTTTGAAGCAAAAATCACCTCGATATCTCAACGAATTGAAGAGCTATAGAGGATTATTTGAAAACAAACTTCCTCCCTTTCACTACATTAATTTTCGAATTTCGAAATATACCTTCTTAATGGCTGCCTAAACGGGAGCCACCCTCAAAGTTACATGGCAATAGGTTCAGCAGTTTGGGTTGTGCGTTGATGAGTGAGTGAGTGGGACACTTTATTTTATATAATAGAGATAATTAGCGGGAGTTTAATTTCAGTGAATTTAGCATAACAAATGTTGAACATTCATCGGTACAAATCTCAACTAACAACTTGTCGCTAACCTCATGAATGGTGGCTGATGACCTTTTGTTAGGTGGAACATGTTTAAGAGATAAAATAGAACAATAAAGGAGTTTTGATTTGTGACCTACTTGCAGCTTGTGTTGGTTTCGCCACAGAAACATTTATAACGTTTGTTACTAACTTGAAACATTTTAGTATTAGAAATAGAGCGAAACCATTTTTAAGTTGGGTGGTTATATATTGTTCACTGCTCATACGTTTCCTGTTATGGAAACAGCTCACAGATCGACGTGAAGTAATTTGCCACTGTTTTATGTCACTTGTAGGTCGCGTTTGTGTTATAGTGCCCCTATGATATCTGCAATCTAGTGTTAATAAGTGTTGTGCGCGTTGCCTGTATTCTAGGATTTATGAAATCTTTTTAAAATATTAAACTTTGATTCCTCGAAAACGACGAGTATAAGTTCGTTTGCAGAAGGTGATTTTTTTTCTTTAACTGAGACATGCTCATTCATAATCATTTGCTAAAATCTCAATCATATACCTGTATCACAAATAATTGTTCGGCATATGGATGGTAACAATTACAATTTAATTAACTAAGAGTGATAGGTTTTTATGGTGTTTGTAGACCATATTTCATGTTCACATTATCCAGAAACGAAGTGTTAGTATCTGAAAAATGTTCTGTTATATTTATAATAATCTAATATATCGGGCGTACGGGCATCAGGATTCATTTTGGATTATAGGTCGAGTGTGTGTGTATATATATATGTAAGACTTCAAATTTTGTGCGTAGTCTGCCGCTGAAGTTTGTCAGACGAATTTATATGCAACCAGTTATGCCAACAAATACAAAATTAAAAGAAGAAGTTCCTCTTTAAATTATCAATCTTATCCCTTTAACTGGTTTTATGAGCTCTTTACTGAGTTTGTAACACATAAGTAAATCTAACGTACAATGAATACCTGTCAAACAGGTTTCCTAGTATTGTGGATTTGTTTTAGAGCTACCTTAATATTCTTATTTGATTCTGTGGATTTTCTGAAATGGTTACGCGGATTTTCTGAACTGGTTTGGGATTTATTAAAATTGGGCGTGAACTCAGAGAGTTCGTTCTAAAGAACTCTTTTAAGTTGCCACGAAATATCTTTCACACAATCCACGAACGACTTTAAGTGGGTTTAGTGGAGCACCGAGTGGTAACGCGTTGGACTCGTGTTCGGGTGAACTCGGGATCGATCTCCTGCTCCGACCATCCTGAATTCGGTTTTCCATGGTTTCCCTGAAATTGGTTCAGGCGAATGCTGGGATGGTTCCATAACAAAGGCCACGGCCGATTCTTCTCCCAGTTACTGGCATTGGTTCAAGTTGTGTGTGACCGTCTCTATTGATATGTCGACGAGACGTAAAGCCCACTTGCCTAACCTAAATGAACTGTATCCACTGACGCTCTTCAGCTGTTTCGACAGACGCCCCCAGGGGGGATCACCGCGGACCTCGAAGTGGTGGACGCTGGTGGAGATCTTTGTTTACCTCGGAGGCTGCGATGGATGGAGGTCAGTCGAGACGTCACTGGGTGGCACTATACCGGCACGGATACCGGGAAGCGCCGGGGCAGACCGGGGCAAGCAGGGTTTCCCGGCGATGACGTCACCGTCAGGGCCGCTATAAGAGCGGCGGATGGACGGCGTGTGGTTCAGTATCGTCGGCGAGATGACGGCGACGAGCTTGTGTCTGGCGCTGCTGCTGGGAGTCGTCGCGGCACTGCAGGATGACGAGGCCCTGGTGACAACACTTGCCCCGTCGATCCCGACCTTCGCCCCCGTGCCGCCTGTCACCTACGGCCCAACACCCATCTCTATCGACAACAAGGTGGGTACAGCAACAACACGCATTCCCGCCTATTCATTTACTCGTCTATTCCATGGACGAGTGCGCTTCGTCTTAGATAATTCGCAAGGGTCACATTAGTGACCAGATCCAATTAGCTTTATTTGTGAAATTATTTATCAGGTACATGTGAGTGAATGGTGACGAACAGCGGACTACAGAAGGATGTCGGCAATAATGGCAGATAAGTTCACTCGTTCGCGGAATACACTATAACCTGTAATCTACCTTAAAACAGGGGCTGCGCTGGCCGAGTGGTCAACACACTTGCCTCCCACCATGGCGACCCGGGCTCGATCCCCGACCAATTAGGCTCCGGATTTTCGTATTATGGGACAATGTCGCTGGTCGGCGGGTTTTCTCGAAAATATCCTATTTCCCCCGGCCCTTTCCATTCCTGCTCTTCTTCATTATAACGCCTCATCTGATGTCATCCTCCGGGGCAAGTAGATGCCTACGAGCGGCCAATCATAAATCTGCAGTTCAAAGTGTGATATTCTGGTCTTCAGGTAGGCCCTATCATCTCCATACGATATTTATATTATCACCGCAAAACGAAAGGCTGTATCCAGTGGGCGTAAGTAGACTGCAGTACCTTCTGTAGCCGCAATATTCGAGTATTATTTCTCTTCTGGATTGCCACCATCATGCAATAAATTCGCGTATTCGCTTGAATAAAAGCGTTGGTATTAATATTGTACACTAACACTTATTTCTTTCTTCGACATACAATCTTAGATAGCTCAATGTACCAGTGTTGTCAATATTCACGCGTAAGGTGGAACATTTGCATCCATCTAAAGATTTACTTAATTTTTGTCATATTATTTTTCTATTTGTTTCTAACCATTTTTGTCAATGAAAGGTCATAAAATACGACTATCAGGAAAATGTAAACATGGAAATAACGGAATTCTCTAAAATATTAGAAATAGTGGGACTGCAGAAAGGGTATTATTTAAAATACATTTTTTTTTTAGCCATTATTGTGTTGACCGGGTTTCCCTGAATCACGACAAACTAATCCACGCCTCTAAAATGAGGAATTATGTTGTTGTATTAAGCCTTGTTGTCTGGTTTATAGAACGTTTCATCGTAACATTTTGATGCTTTTAAAATTAAAGCTGTTTCATGGATATTTTTTTTTTTTTTTGGATTTCGTGGCTGATGTATGTACTGCGGGAACCTACTGTGAGTAAATATTGGTTATTACTATCTTGGTTATAGTATTTATGGATTTAAGTAGATTTTGAGTTAACATACATTTTAATAACTTTTACCGAAAAAATAATATATTAGTGTACTTTGACTTCAATGTTTTATTTACACTCTCCATAGTCTCTTCTTCTACGTCCTGCCATGGCCAAATATACAAAAATAAATCGGATATGTAAGATATTACAAAATTCTTATCAATCCAATATGACTATGATTGTTCCACCTATAAGACCAACTCCCACCTCCAGTTCCTTCTTTATTAAAAAAAAAAAATATTCTTCATAAGCTCAAGGTAACACCCAAGCAAAATATGTGTTTCCCACTATCAAACAAAAGATCGGGCTCAGTCGGGTCAAGTCATATCGGGTCAGGTTTATCGCGTATTGTAAACACGAGCAGGTCACGACACGCTTAGCGTGGCCGCGGTGCCTCTAGCAACTGGCTCATCGCGCCAGGACGTAAACATCGACCCACAGTCGAGCCGACAGAGCGCTGAACTTCCTGTTTATTTACTCGTGTGGTTAGCGCACCTGCATCGACTGCTTCCTCATCAGGCGGTTATACTAAAGGGCATAGTACATTATACAGCGCTAAAAAATTCATTTTAAATTTGTAGATTTTTAAACTTAATAAAAAAATATCTACGAGTAACGTATTTCTAAAGAACAGTCGCTAACGCTAAAATCTCGTACATTTAACTAAAACTTAACTAAAACGTAAAGTTGGCAAATGTCATTATCTAGGATTATTGTTGTGCTGTTTCTCTACACTGACTTTCAGTTGTTTTAAGAGATTGTTTGTCTGACAGATAATCGTAAGAAACCTGATTGGGCAGGAAGTTTCACTCAGTCTCATGACCAAATTTGTTCGATCACCGGGTTGTGCCTAAAAGTCTGCAAGAAGCGAGGGTTCCTTCGTTTAATGGACGTTGAAAAACTCTACCCGGATTGCTGTTCGAACGGTTCAAGTTGCAATTTGGCCCCACCAAGGCTAAACGAGGACTTAATCGCCTCTGTGCGGTTCTTCAGACCTATCGTCTCTGGTGCAACGTCACCATACAAGTGATTCTGGACTGCACGCGGAATATAATCTCCACCGCAGTTACTCGCAAGTTAAAGAACCGTCTTGTAGCCCGCACCATCAGGAGAAGGTTGTGCTTAAACGAGAGAAGCTATCACAACAGTTTTGCTTAATAATTGTTTTCAATACATAAACAATTTTTTCTGAAATAAATGCTTTTTTTTTTTTCATTAGTTAACTAACGAAAATTTCTTAACATAAATAATTACCTAACACCGTAGTGTTTTTCCTTTGAGAAAAAATTGTCAACGATGTACAAATACCATTGTTCATCTTTTGTGGCTCACGGTGGGGTGTAATCCAGCTCGAAGACATTAGGTAATTTTCGGTCAGCTTTAGCTGCAACATGTCGGTGTGATCGTAAAATAAAACACCCAAATACTGATATTTCAAAATTCTGATATTACAACTTTAATGAAAATCGATGCTTAAAAATTTTACAATTTTCTTTCTCACCACTAAAACTCGAAATTGTTATTATTCGTATGTTATGAGGTTAAACACAGCCGTACGCGTATTTCGGAGGACTCGGATTAAATTCCCACTCGGGATTCCAGTGGTTATCCACACTCTCTCTATTTGCGGTTATATTAAATCACGAGGTAAGCATAGGCGGCAAAAAATTTCAAATTAAGATGTTCAAACAGTACACTGAGTAAAATTACTAAGCATCCAGTAAGTCGCAGACCCTGAATTTATTCCAGGGTTTATTGATGTTTACCTGGTGATAGAGAAAACCTGGTCACGTGACTAAGGAAACGTTACATAATCTCAGCAGGTTACTCATAACCGCCATAGGCGAATGTTGGAAAGATTGTGAGGAAGATAGATAATCGCTATAAAAAAATAACCATTTGAAAACTACACGTTTTTGAAAGTCAATATGGAAAACCTACAAACAAACAATCATAGACGAAGATACTAGCCAACTTTATCAGCAAACATCCACAATGATGCATTTATTTAGTGATCTCTTGCTCCGCGCTCGGACAGTTGGTAAAACCTAGTGTCTAGGATTGCTGTTTTTTGATTTTTGCAAATTGGCTTTGAGAAACCTACAATTTTAAATTGATGCTTTTATCGCTGTATTGTGTACCGTGCCCTCGTAATACAGGTCACTTACCATTAACTTCCTGTTCTTTGTTTTTAAGCCCCTAGTTCTATCTCTTATGTTTTCGTTGTTGAATAACGTTAAGCTTTGTTTAATCTACTTATCTACGGCATTTTAACAATTTAATTGCAATTATGATAGTGAAAAAGTCGTTTTACTAGTATATTTCCTACAGATGTTTGTAAACAAAATATAAATATATTTCTAAAACAAGTTAATAACACAAGATTTAAATACTTTCTACTTCCACTCCACACCTATTTTTAAGGAAAAATAAGTATGATGTCAATGTAAATATTTAAGAATGTTAAATGTAATACTGTCATTTGATGTGACTGCAGAGTTGTTCCGTCAAAAAACAAATACAGTGCTTTCATGTTTCTGTTAACTCGATGGGACTTGACCTTCATCTCCACATGATCTGTCATGGCCGTGAGCTCGTCACGACCTGCGTACGTCAAGCAGGTGGCGACGATTCTTCGGCACTTTAGGGTCACCATCAGAGAGAGAGAGAGAGAGAGAGAGAGAGAGAATAAAAGAGAGAGAGAATAAAAGAGAGAGAGAATAAAAGAGAGAGAGAGAGAATAAAAGAGAGAGACGTGTAAGAAATTTGGTGAGCTGCGTTATGGCCTTGGTGTGTTCCAGTCGAAAAAAATAATAACGTAGTACGGTTTAATTGTAATGCTGCTCCAGTACTCTTACTGAATGTTGTACGTGCTAAACTATACAAAATACGTGGTATTCGGGAAGTCCAATGTTAGAGTCCTGGTCCAGCCATCCTTACTTCGGTTTTTCAAAATCACTCCATGTGAATACTAGGATGAATTTCTTATACTGGCCATGGCCACTTCTTTTCCTGATCATGGTTTCGTGAGTCACTGGTTTGTCTCATGCTCTACCTGTCGACGGGTAGTTTAAGGTAACTTCCAGCGGAATACGTCACTGTAATGCACTAAAGAAGTAAATAGTGTAAAGGAAGTGTATATAGAAACCTGTGGGCAGGACATTACATTCTGAGAGTACACTTCTGACTGGGTGTCTGTAGGCGTCTGCCAAACCCTGATATGAGGGCCTTTGACTGAAAAGCGACGGAGTGTGATAGCTAGTTTACATCGAGAATGCGCGTTGGCCAACGGCAACGTCTGCTACGTTTACACACACGAAAAACAGCAAACCCTATCTGGGAATCGAATTCGGATACCCTTTTGAGTTGGCCGAGGGCGGGGGGAACAAGTACTTCAGCCATCACACCAACTCCGGCCTCTAAATTGGGTCTCGAAACATTCAGTTAACTGGAAGTGCCAGATGGAACACTGCTCTTGCTGTTCTTAGTCTGAAGCTGGACACAGAACAATGGAGCTCATGTGTTGTTTGCCGGTGTATGCCGCATCCAAGGTCATCTGAGAACGTGCCGCGAAGAGTAATGATGATCACCACAGAGGACCAAAAATAAAAATAACCGAGGTTGCTGTTTCAAGCCCTGTACGTTCTTCGTGGAAGTACTCACAGTATGTGACTTCCTGTATTCAGTTCCTGAAGTTAAATTTACAAGCATTCATAAAAAATTCATTCAAACGTGGAACACACCATAACGATAAAACGATAACTTGGTCCCGTTATCTCTGGCTTTCGTGCATAATCACCAGGAATTATTACGCATTGTGTTCAGTTTTTAATTTTTCGGGAGTGTCTGTCAACTACCAGTAAGAAATGACAGGACAGGTTGTCAGAATTAAGGGCGCCGTCTACTAGAATCGTGAAGAGGCGCGCAGACCTTTAACAATCCTGATTTCATTCAAAAACCATTCAACATGTTGTCACGCGGTTAGGCTACGAAAAGCATTTAAGGATCTTAGTACAGGTATATAATTTTGTCATCAACTGTTATCGTTCCTAACAAGCATTTTTTTGAGTGTGAAAGTGGCCGAATCGGGTCTTTTGACGCTGATTTTTATGTAAGAGTAATCATTTTCACGATATTCTGAATATTATAAACCTGTAGAGCGACTCTTTCCTTTTCGTCGCGTAAGATAAAATGATAGTGTTGTCGCTGAAAGTCCCACAGTAAAAACGGTTAGGCGAGAAGCTGGCACACTAGTTCAGCGCTTGGCTCGTTGAGGCGACGCGGCATTTGATGCGTGCTTCAAGGTCGACCTTACTGCTCCGTCGCTTTTGAGCCTCTCACGCGCGGGTAGACGGCGCCCTTAATACGCATTACTGAGAAAAACACACATATACATACTTATTTATATATAGACACACACACCACGTCAATTACATTCTGTACGTGTGTAACTATTACTGAATAATCTTGAAATAAATAATATGCATCCGATTACATTAGACTGCAACTGCAAGTTTACAGTTGTATTCTTTTTATTTGAGCCACACTTTACAAATCTGAAACTATCATTTAATATTTTACAGACTTCAAAACCAATATCCTTGGGGAAAACAAAACCGTCTACGGTACTAGTATTTGCAATTTATTCTTTATCCAGAAACTATTCCTTATTTTTGAATGACAGATTTTGTTTTACACAAGCTAGCAGCTTTCAGAAAATAAGCAAACATTATTTACTTTTCAGTTTAAGCAGAAACATTATATTAAAAATAAAAAATAAATCAGAGGACCGTAAAACAGCAAAATTTAAACGAGTGGCAAAACATTCTTGGCGGATGACTGAGCCATTCGTTTTCATCTACTATGATTGGCTGTGGAATTACTGTGAGATGGCGAGAGAAAAATGCTCTAACTATAGCCACTGTGCTGCGGAAGATGCTATCTCATTCCGCTGCTGGAACCAGTATGACTATTCAATAAATTTGCCAGATCACGCTCAGTAAAAGCGAAATTACTTTCTCATACGTGCGTTCAAATCACCTCACAAAAAAGTTCGGTTAAGATGTGCGGGTTTTTATACTCGTCGTGACAACGCATTCTGGCTTCGTAAAGAGTCTGACTGGCGGCCATTACTAAGGAATTAAAGAGTAGCCTACAACTTTTAATTGTGCCACATGATTAAGAGCTCCAGAAGATTTTATTATTTAAAATATTTTGTGGTGTTCCGTGACTTTGTTGCGTGATCTCCAGTGCATTTTGCGAAAGCGATGCTTGTTTTCCTTCCAGGGACGCGTGTGTCTCTGAGACACAGCATTGACGGAGCGATAAGGGTGGTCAAAATACATTACGCGTCAACCCAGCCTCTTGGCGCAAGTCGCTAAATTGCCTTTTATTCTTCCCACCAACTAAGCTCTTCTGCGAGAAATTCAGTAAGTAATGACCATATCATTTCGTAAAGTCTCTCTCTCGAGGCGACGGGACCAAGAGACCCTGGTTCGAGACCCACCAGGGATTGAGTGACGTCGTAGACTTTTCTACTTCACGACCACGGTGGTCTACAGACTGGTTAGCATCAATCTACTTCTTCGGGAAAGAGAGCAATCCTGTTCCTTATCGCCTGCTACGTCCTACCCGTATATCCTTACTTCCGGTAGTCAATCGTACTGTAGTTAATTATTAGTCTTCCTATTAGTCATTAGAGAGTGTTACCTTATATTTGTTCTATTCTATTACTCTTCCCTTCCTTCGTAATTATATTACCTTGGTTGTCGGGCCGTCATAAAAGGTTAAGTTAGAACCATATGTTATAAAGCACTTAGTTTACCCCTGGGAAATTACAATATCTGAAGTAGTTGGTGGAACGATTCCGAAAAAATTAAATAAAAATAAAAAAAAATAAAAAAAAAACTTCACATTGTGCATTGTAGAAAGGCCACTGTGGTTTCCTGCCTAAATCTACATGTTGCAACAACAAAATCGATAGCTGCAACTGCATTCGTGAAGCATTTGTCAGAATTTCAGAAATACCGCTACAGAACACGTGTTTTACGTCACATCATTATCAATGAGGGAAAGAATGAAATTTTGCTTAATGACATGAACTACCAGTACTTACTTTACTGGTTTTATTTTTTAGTAGCTGCTAAGCGTAAAACGATATTTTGGACTGAAAATGTTGATTTTTCCGACCAAATAATTTTTATAGTTATTTTTTTACAATATCAGATGGAAACTCTTATTTCTTTTCGTATACCTCAAGTTATTAATAGTATCCATTCGTTTTTTAACTACCATTAGAAAGAAAAACATAAAAATGAATGCTTTTAATTAATGCAGTTTCACTAAAAATATGTTCTAGAGAGATTAAATTCAAATAAAAAATACAAATAATACAACTAAAAACGTGATAATAAATTAAAATGCATAGTATCACAACTTTAAAAATAAAATTCACAGCATACATCGGTTACCTTGAAAAATTTCTGTGGTGCTTGTCTATACTATTTAAAATATTCTTTGCCGGCATATTCACATCTGAAAATTACTGCGATAACACATGTTGTAGACATTAGCAATTTTCCTTTACGTTAATATTAACTTAGAGATTATCGCGCTCGTGTGACTGTTTCTTAAATTCTTAGACGGTCATTACTCACGTAACGGTCTAAGCTTTGTGCGCCGCGTGGCGGCCTGAACAGACGGCCATCTTCATTGAAGACAACGGCTACCCTTCACAGATACTGAAAATCAAATAACCTCTACTAACAATAACTATAAAAGTACGTACAGGATGGTAAATTGTAATGTTCGTATAAAGATACATTTTCATCAGAATGACTGCTTCTTAATACATGAACGGTTCATTTCCGTATCAGAACTGAATGGTCGGAGGAATTACTTATGTCGTGTCTCAATGTAAAATCATTGTACTTTATAAATATGAACGAATTTTTTAACTTAATTGTTGCTTTGTGTTATTTTTTTTCGTAAAACGACGAGAGAGTAGTTATATTAAATTTTGTGTTGTCCAAATAGTTATTATACTTTACTTGTTGATATGTATTTTGCGTAGTATAATGTTGGGTAATATCATACGCTCGTATTGTCATATTTCAAAATTATTCTTTCTAAAATTTGAATGAGTACTAACTGAAGAGAATTCAGCATAACGAGCGATAAGAAATATCCCAGGGAGCCCAAAGTTCTTGGGCAGGTCCCAGAGATGCGGGCAGGTATACCTGTCAGGCGCTACGAGATATGCTCGACAAGACGCCTTGTCTTTGTCTTCGCGTTCTGGTACGTCCGACGCCGGACATCCCCAATGACGCAGCTGGTACGTGCTTTGCTCATCAACGCTAATGGCTCTCCTGGCCTCGGCTGCCACCACAGTCTAGTTAGCTACATCCTGTGCGCCCAGGTATCATCCATCATGCAAAGCACTAATCACCTGTCAGTACTGCCTTCACTGTTCTCTTGCTGTCATCAACATTCGTGTTAAACACCTATTGCAATTTTTTAAATAAAGCACAGTAGCTTGGAGAGGTATAAGAAAATAACTCTTGGACGTGATAAAAAATTTTGTTTATTAAGTTGGCAATAATAAATAAGAAAATTAGTAACTGTAAACATGAGTCGTTTAAGTATATACTGCTTATACAGTAGGTATAAGTCCATAAATGTTAGTTTTTATATATCTTTAATTAAATAACTACATAATTCGGTTTCCCACGAAACATTTAAAAGCTAGATGAAGGATAGTTAGGATCTGAAAGAAAACCGAAACAACTTCTAAGCTATATTATTTGGACTATGCAAGTGTCTCTCGTCACTATCCCGAAAATCTCTCCAATCTGATTAAAAGTATCTGACCTTAAAATATTTCTTTTGAGAAATTTATTTATTACACATTATGACAATTGGTATATACACGTTTGCATATAAATATTAAAAATACTATTATAAATGAATATAAGCATGGAATAATTAAGAAAAACCTTATACATTGAAAATATACACACAAAAGCTAGAAATTTGAATAAATATTGTAAGAATTTGGACCATTTCGGTATTTAATTATTTAAAATAAATCTGTCAAAATGTAGGTCTTAAGTGTAAAGGAGAACGTTAAACAGGAATATTTTACAATCTATATTGTTAACAGCTGCATGGCAGCAAACAATTCAGTATTTAATATCAGTACGCAATTTTTTCGCCAAAACATCTTTTTTTGAATGAATAAAATTATACGCTCCCTTTAATGTCTACTTACATATTACATTACTTTTTAAGCGTTAGGTTAATCCAAAAGTACCAATTATTCAGTTTTTTATCTTCACATTTTTGGAATGCGGAACAAGTGACTATCGACAGAGTTCCTATTCAACTGTTTTAAGATGCTAACTGTTAAATCTTCAACTCGAACAGGTTGTGAGAGCAAAAGAGTATGTGTAGGGAAAACGTGAGTGTTGTGAGCCCTGGAGCAGCAGCAGCGCGCAGTATCACCGCGCATGTGGGCGGGGTAGGCCAAGGTCATCTTCTTCTTTCATGCCGCGTTCCGGGAACACTACGGGAAAATGCGAGCACATGGACAACTGTCAGTCTGAGCAGGAAAACTGTACATCGTTCTAAGAGAGACTTTCACTGTGAATTCATTGTTCCATCTTGGCCAGCTGCTCAAGGCGAGGCTTTCACAGAGTGGCCAATCCAGGCGATTAAACTTTTCAAACTCTTCAGTCGTAACATCCTGGCTAGCTTCTACAAGTTGCATAGTACAAATATTAGAAACTACGTTTAACCATGTCAATATTTAGTAACATAAACTTCTATAGTGCTTTCAGTTTTCTGTATCTTACTTGCACAGAAAAAAATTAGGGAAATAAACAAATATTTTACACATTTCATTACTTAATGGCAATATACACTTTAAATAATTTTTTTAGAACTACATTATTCAATAAACTATTGAACTCCTGGAATTTTATTATACTCTATAAAATCACATATATTGTTTTACTTTTTGCTATCACACATCACATACCGAGTCAGTCGCAGAATTGACTGACTTAAACATACAAGTGGTCCTATCAGGCTATTGGAGGAACGACCAGATATTTGTTAAATTTACTCACAAAGGCAAACGGTTTGTTTGTCTGGCATTGCGTGGATAACTACACACTTTTCAGAGATATGGAAGTAAATAAGCAAAATATTTCACGATTAAGTATGGCTGCAGTAACATCCAGCAAGGAATAAAGACAACCATTGCGGTTTTAAAGCTCTGTTTAGTTTTTCCAAATTCGTATATCCCGTGTACGCGCATTTGTACGAGAATGTTAGTGTGCATGTGCACGCTGTTTAACATGTACTGTAAACTATATGTGCGAATATAAATCAAACAGTAATATGAAACTGTCATGTTTGTCTTTGATCCTTGCCAGATGTTCCTGAATTCCTAGCCCCACTGGGGTCCCCTTTCGAACGCACTTACCACATACTTTCAGATGTAGATAGACTTGACCATTTTCTGTGATGTATTATTTTCGGGTGACATAAAATTGCTAACGTAACTTCAGAATCAACCATCTTAATATAACTCCAGACCATGGCATTTGGCCTCGTTTCTGTTTGTGATCTTTGGACGATTCTTGCAATGGGTTCGTATAATAAACATAACAGTGTTTTGGCGTTTGGACAAAAAAATCGTTTCTGCTTGGTTTGGTTTCCACTGTTACATTGGTGATGTTGTACTACTGCTATGATGGTGTATGTTACCATTGTACTATCGGCATCACTAGCGGATTCTTCGCGAACTAAAACGCACTTAATATTAACTTTCCCAGTCAAATAAAGCATCACAACTATACTGGCAGCGCTACTGCTATTGCAGGAACTAAATAAGTCGATTAAGTGGTCAACTTTTTTTCACTGCTACGAACCAGACACTGTTATAAAACCATGTAAATTAACTTTGTTTTAAGCATTTTACTATCAGAATTTCTAGAACAGAATTTATCTAGCAACTCTGAAAAAATCGTACCCAATAAACACCGCAGCATGTGCGCATGTAATTATTAGTACACGGAGTATTAGATAATTAATAGATCCTCGTAATATCGCAGTGTAGGTATGGGTGTAATGAAAGTCTGCACGCGAGGATTGCTGTAGCGAGGATAGACCCTGTGGACGACACAGGTTGCCCTGCAGGCATGTCCTGACCTCGAAAGCAGGCCCGCGGCAGGTTGGAGCGGTCAAGGCCTGAGAGCCAGTCCGGCAGGTCTCCGACTCGCCAATTTTATTGTGTTCGCCTGAGGACCGGTTCCCGCGCTAACTACACCTTCCGGACCGTAATGGATTACAATCTGCAGTTTGCAACTCTGCTGGCGCGAGGGCAAGGGTGCATTGACCGGCCGCTGCTCCTAGTATTCCAGCTTCAGCTCGACTTCCTTGCACGCTGCCAAGCATATTTCCATACACCCGTCCTACTTCAAGCTACGCAGCCATCAACCTATGTAATACTGTCCCAAAAATTAAGTCTTAGCAATATATTACCTGGATTATCGCGTGTCTGCTGTTGTAAATTTGCTCTTGAATTTGCGGAGAACATCTACACAGAAACTATGCCAAAATCTCCGTACCAAATGATTGACGTTACTTTTTAGTATAAATCAATTATTTCCCTAATTATTGTGCAGATTCTGCAATAGTATCTTGTTTAGCCTAAATACCTCTGGCACTTCTAAAATTATGTTTTAAAACATTGTGCAGTAAAATACTTAAGTCTAAATTCTTTGGACTGGCATTTTTTTAAAATAAAGGTTTACACCGGTCATTTATGCAATTAACGATTAATTCTTGTCCGTAAACTGGTTTTCTGGAGAGCATTTTTATAAAATTATACTATAATTCCGTAAAATGTCCGTTAATTTGTAGAACATTTTTGACAGAGTTAAAAATTTTTTTCTGAACAGTTTACTGCATAGTTGACACGCTTGGTCACTTGCTGGACATGTGAACAGCAATCACTCGAAAGTAGATTCACAGTAACGATGATGTTTTCGTGTCGACCATGAGATGCTATACAACAAAAAAATAAAAGAACTCAGAGAATATGAAAACAATCAATTTGCCGAGAATCACATCCAGTCTTCTCAATGAACGAATGAATTTATCTTACAGGTCTGCTGGCGTTGTTCATTGTGCTTTGTAATTTGCTCGCAATGTTTTTCAGAGCTGCCAACGATGTTTCACATTCACTAATTACCAGACGACGTGGGACTTGGTAAAACAATGCTCGCTTTTATTAGAGGACACGTATTCGATTCCCCACGCGACCTTTCTGACTCCGGTTTTCCGTAGCTTCCTAAAATAATTCAATTTTTAAGGAGGTCGCTCTATACAACACATGACCAAATCCTTCCCCATTTCCTGTGTGTCAAGGTCACGAATTCCATGTCTAGTGAACTCCACTGTGCAAAAAACATTCAACCCTACCTTAAATCACTCATGCAGTCAGATGATAGATTGTTTCACAGTATATTTTGGATTAAAATTCAGAAATGACGCCCAGAAGCTATCAAGATAATTAGCGTTTCCGTGGAATAGCCAACATCAGTGTGTATAACATACAAACAGGTGTGATAAATATATATAATAGCGGGTCATTGAATGACATGAAATACGGTAATACTGTAGTTGTATCGTCGTTTATAATCTATCATAACTGTAATTAAGTAACAGAATATTCTGTTTTCAGTACATTGCTACCGAGTGATATGATCAGTGGTAACACACTGGGATTCGTATTCAAATTGACCAGGGTTCAATTTACCAATGCGTTTATCCTGATACCGGTTTTAAAATGTTTTACAAAATAACTCCAAGTGAATGTGGGACAGTTTCTTAACACGAACTTGGGCTGATCCCTTCCAGTCTCTCATTATCTGAGTCAATGTTTCCGTTCGTAATGATCTAGCTGTCTACTAACTTAAACTGACATCTCATTACAGAACACTTATACTTTGTGTGAAATTAAACATTGCGATACTTGCGTTGAAAAGAACAGTATGCGGACTTTAAGACTTCCAAGTGGAGGTCACCCTATGGACCAACTGCGAGTTACATTTTATGCCCTGGACTACCCATCGCGTGTTCCAGCACAACTACACTCGCTCTGATTGCGACTGGTTTTTCGTGTTTCAAGTGCGAACTGGCATAAACAGGCCTCTGCACCTTATAATTCTCGCAACGCCAACAGCGTTCGCGCGACTTTTTGGCTACAATTATGACCAACAAATGAACATTCTCTTCGGGAAACAATGTGGAAATTATATTCACAAAATGGGTACTTTAGTAGGATTCAACATAAATAGCTACGTGATCAAACTTGATGTGTTAAAGTGATGACGCATATACTCATTTATTGTATAGTTTGTGAGTACGAAACGAACCTTGCTAAACAAAATACTCGACAATGTTATTAATAAACAGTAGTGAATTCGACACGTAACATTATTACAGCCGTGTAAGTGCGTAAAACTCATTAAAATGAAAATAAATTCCTCACGCTTGACATAGATCGTACAAGCAGCTAGACGTTAGTAGACTTGTTGCTGTCAGTTACATAGGCTTTTATGAGTAGCGAAGTGAATACGCATTGTTTATAACCTTATAGTCACATGACATTCATCATATCAAAAAGCGATGGGAAGATAGATATTCACCGAAAGAAAAAAAAAGCTAGCGGCGCCTTAAAAGAAAGGTCTCACTTAACCATTAACTGCTCAAACACAACATTTTTAGGAAATTTCAACTAAAGTAAATCCAACTACAGACTAGGAAGCTCAACGTGATTAGTTTAGCTGGCGAAAATTTCCGCCACTAGTTGCAATGGCGTTGGGAAGGGGTCAAAATCAATATAATTATGGTATCCATCACAGCTAAGAAATTCCATTAATATACACAACTTGTAAGCTTCACTCACTTGAAGCATACTTACCTTCCGGTGCTATTCAACTAGTTAGGTAGTATTATTACGGTCGAGTATGGTGACAAACTCCGTGACCCAGCAGGTGATATTTCGGGTCACGCTACTCTGACAAAACGATTTATAATATTTTAATTAAATAATTCAGAAAAAGCTACTACGTCATATTTGATAACCTAAAATACCAAACATTAAATTTTTTCCCTAGAATAAAATATATACATTTTTTAAGCAAATGCATTTGGAAAAAATTACGCAAATTATATTTAGATTTCCGAAGTTTACTATAATTTTTGTTAATTTAAGTTACCGGTACATCGTTCTGGAAATTTCTAGATAGAATTGTGTTAGATTGTAAAAGCAAATGCTGTTTCTGACAGTGCCTCATTTTTACTATATACAGCTATAACGTGGTATGAAATTTAAAACGGTAACATTTGTCGGTAAACAAATTAGATATATGACCTTCTGTACGCCCAATATTAATGTCTATTGACTGCCAAATTTTCATTTACGAGAAGTCCTATTAAAGGTATAATTTAAATTTAGCGTTTTTCAGTAAGAACTGATGTGATAGTAACCCATTTAAGTCCGTAAAATTTTCGCAGTTTCTCATGATGAAAATGTGGACCACCAATTCGGTCAAATGACTGATTCATCGTGGAAATTTTGAACAATATATTGATATTTTAAACCCACATATAATTTTCACCAATATTTTTTGGTACCGATACATTTTTCAATAGTAAAATGTATGTATTTTTTAAGAGCTTGAAGGGTTGAATATTTTAGTAAGTTCTGTTGTAAATTAAAAAGTTATTAAATTACTTCGGTAACAATTCATGACACGCATGGCGCAGAATGTTGTGCTAGGACCTCTGCTTGTGCAGTTCTGTCACTATTTTCAATAAATTAATTGTGCTACATCATAGAACTGATATAAATTACATATCGGAAATATATATCTCAAAAACTGATATTTATTAGTGATAATTAATTTTATAAAAATACATAAAATATAGTAAGTTTAAAATTTAAGCTTTGATTTTAGTTATATACAGTTCTATTAGGTCAATGGACGGAGACACGATATGGAGAGAGAGAGACAGAGAGAGAGAGAGAGAGAGAGAGAAGAAAATAGATAGCGGCAAATAAACTTAATAATTTTACCCCATTTTATGGCATTTTGCTAGTTTTTAACTGCAAACTCCGAACATGTACATTTATAAGTATTATCTTAATGTTTATTTTATCTATGTATTTCGTATATGGGAGCGTACGGTGAAGAGACTTAATTAACATACGAACATAAATTTAAATTTCTTTAATAGGTAATCTGATTGCGAAACTAAATGCAGTACACTTTCAAAATCGTTACAATACTGTAACAAAACATGAACTACACATTACAACTTACTTTTAAGGGGGGTCAATTATCTGCAGGGTGTAGTAGTTAAGTTTACAGCAATTGATAGAAATCCCAATCAGTGCTTACATTTATCTTCTGCACAGATAAAGCTGTTTTCACAATACAGCGAGTGGCGAGATACGCCCGACGCGACGCTAGCCGCCAGCGACGAATTCCTGCCATATATTCATAATAGAGCAGTGAAATGTCGCCGGCCGCTGGCGACACGAACTTCTGCTGCGATCTTTTACCTAGAGGAACAAATCAGTATCTGTTAAAGTTCTTTGAATAAACGTAAACGGAAAATAAAGAAATTATAATATTTTTATGCTCTCATCAACTAAAATAAATAATTATCAAACTGTCAATAGTGGTTAAATTTTCTAAGTAAGACAAATATAATATTAGTTACTTTTCTACAAACTTACGCTATATATTTCATTAATTTACACAAACACCGGTATTTTCAATAGCATAGCAATGATTTTCAACTTTGTTCTAACCTGAAAAATAGTTATATTTCTTCTTCTTTGTATTCGTCGCCAGCGACGAGGGAAATATCTATTGTCAGTCGCTTGTGCAATGTTCTCGACGCCCGTCGCTAGCGTCAAGACTCTGATTGGTTGACACTCGTCGCTCAGCGACACATCGCTTTATTGTGAAAACCGCGTGCATGACGCGAAAACTTTATTTCTAAACAGATAATATCATCTTGTACTTACCCAACGTAGTTTTAATACAGGTAAACAAAGTCCGCTAGGCAACTAATTACATATTAAAATTAAATAGAAACATGTACTCACAGAGTATCATTGAGGTTGAAAGTTTCACACACGAAAAGAACGACACATTTTGAGCGGAAGCGCGAATAGCTACGTTTCGCCACGCATGGCTTCGTCGATCGTCCATTCAGCTGGTCATCGACTCGATGTCGGAAAATATTTTAGGGATATCGAGGATTGTGGCGTAACTGTAGTCGGTCAGGCCTCTTCACCATGTCAGAGAGACAGATGTATTAGCGATCACAACCTGGTTTTGTCACTAGCAGTTTTACAGTAGTAGTAGACTAGCTCGCACATCAACGTCACAACACCGAGGAACAGACACAGCCCCAGGAACACGAACGGAGCGAGCAGATGGCCAACAGTGATTACCTGATGGCGCACAACTCTCTTGGAGAACGCCGTCATCTTCCTCGACGTCTCGACCAAGTCCGCCCTCCACTTGTAAATGAACCCGCACTCGGACAGGCGCGAGACAACGGTGCTGAAGCTCTGCAGGAAGGGGTTGTCCTCGGTGGCGACCCAGTGGCTGAGCGGGTGGCGCGAGATGCATTCTTCCGCGACGTGCAGCAGCGGGCTGCCATCAGAGAAGTAGCGTGGCTGCGCCGTCGCAGCCATCGCTGTGGCCCTCGTCATGATGCGGCTGATGTTCCTGTGAAAAGCCACTGTGTCTAGTGCCTCCCAGTCGCTTGTTATAAACAACATCTTGGGCACCGCGTCCATCATCGACGAGTCCACGAAGTCGACGTCGACTGAGAAGAACCTCACATCCTCCAGGGCGAGGAACACCGATATCCACAGGTCCGTGGACAGTAGCTCGGAGAAGGTGTCGATATCAGGGTAGAAATGCTGCTTGAACAGAAATGTCAGCATGGAACCTTGATACGAGTTGCTCATCATCGTGTTGAAAAAACAGCCAAGAACAATGAAGAATCTGTGGACAAAGAACTCAGGCTTGCAGTCGGTTGATCCCAAAATAACAAGTTTAATGGTCTCAAGAGTGAAATCGGGATCTTTGAGAGCTTCGAAGTCATACCTTGAAGCTATTCGCCAGATAACAGCGAAAACTACGATGGTTGCAAAGTACATGAACCATACATCATTAGGGAAAGGCATCACGATGTTCATATACTTCGGCACATGCATGGCTTTCGGAACGACTAGAGTGACGCACGCTTGCTCGTGTGGGTACGCGAACATGTGTGCAATGGACAGTAAACTGATGCTTTCGTCAGCATACAGCGTCCGCGAGTAATTCTTTTCCTCGACGTTCACGCTCGCCGAGGTTTTGATCAGTTGGATGGTTCCATTGAGTTTCGTGATTAAGGCCATGGTCGCTTCGCCGCCTGGGCCTTCCAAGAACGCTTCTCCATCTTCGCGAGTCTGTATGCTTGCCAGCTGGTGGCCAGGTCCTATGGTCACGTCGATTCTTAAGCCGTGTATGTCGGGGAGTTTCTCTCGGTAAATGCCGGTCATCAGTGTTGTACTTCCCCCTTCGACACAGTGCAGGATGTCGTGTTTAGCAAACACGTCGTACGTATAAACCAAGGATGTACATTCACGCGGGTGCTCGAAGGTACGCTGGGGCACAATGGCGTGCAGGATTACCAAGTTCAGGATGTTGTAGTTGCGCCAGCAGTCCTCGAAGATCGCGGCTTGGGGAGGCTCGTCCCCAGAGACGACGAGTAAGAAGCGGGCGCTGCGGTCCCAGGAGGGCAGCGATGACAGTGCGGAGCCAATGACACAGCCGCCTCCACGGTTATAAGGGGCGATCACCACATAGCCAATGTGGCTCTCTATGGGGTAGGACCTGGGCAGAGAGGGTCCTTGTGTGCTGATGTTGGCCAGACCGGAGAGGGACAGGACGTCGGCGTCGGTACCGGCGTGCAGATTTCGCAGCAGGTCGTCGACCAAACATCGCGGCGAGTCGTCCGCCCACTGCAGCAAGACATGGCGAGGAAAGTGCGCTTTGCAGACGTGGGCGGCAACCTGGACAGTCGCGTACAGTGGACAATGTCCCTCGAGGTCGGTCATCAAACCAGCAGCAGTTGTAGACACGCAGACATGCAGCACTAACACCGCCACCTGCCACTGCATCTCGTCTTCCTGCGACACAGTACAGCAAGCGTCTCTATCACACACACCACTTACCAAACATGAATCCTTATGGATGCTGCCTACCTGACCGCCATGGAGAGAGAAAGGATAGGACTAAACATGTTTAGTTATATTCGGTGTGTCTTTATGCCTGTAAAACCTACGTATAGTACCAGTGACTTTATTTTTGTTATAGAAACTTTCAGAGGATTTCCCAGAATTCGCCGAACAAATACGTGTTCTCAATACCAAAACATCAGTCAAAAAGATTATCTCATATATATTTTACTACATTTTAATTCCTGTAGCATTTTACTCCTCTTCTCAATGCAGAAAACTGTTACCCTCCGATAGCGATGTCTTTAAAAATATCTTTAACAGCTCCAAATATAGTTTATTGTATTAATCCCGATCCTTGCTCGGTATACGACTCTCAAGCAAGCAGCGCCGTTAACCAGTTCCAGTAATAGTGACTGATGTAGTAAATACAACACAAACAGCATATCACAAACATAGTAAGCATTTTCCAACACCTCATCAGCTTACAGGAAATGTTTAAAATAAAATAGGTAAGTGATATCTGAAATTGGATCTAAATTTGCCAGTATCACGACACATTAAAAATCTACCAGGTTGCTACCAGCAAAAAAATTTGTAATTTTTTTTTTTTTGTTTTTAATATCACTCAATTCTAAGACATGCATACATATGTAATTTTTATTAGATAAAATTACTTATATACTTATGTTTTTACATTCTGTCATGCCAAAATTATTAAATTGTTTTATTCATTAGAACCTAGCCATAGTAATAACCCATTCACGTAGTACAGAAATAAGATATTTCGGAGCAACTAAATAAACTATCGGGGACTTAATACAATTTCTAGCATCACACGTGCGATACTGTTTTTGTGTTTGTAAAATTATAAAAACTTATTGTAATTTATTCTTCACAAACAAAAGATTCGTAAAATATTTGGACATGTAATACAAAGTATTTAATTGAATAACTCGTAGCACGTATACTCGCTGTGACGATTTGTCTTGTTTCCAAGGTTAGTAGGTATATACTATGACAAGTTATAAACATTAATGACTTTTACGTGTTCTTGCACAACTATAATACGTTATTATTTTTACTAAACGAAAACCTAACCAAAAATATTATGCTCCAATAAAAATAATACTGAATACTTCGAGTAGATTTAAGGAAACTGGTAATGCCAGTTGTATTATAGCTCGCTGGATAAGCGAAGTATGCATACTTAAATGCAAGCTTTATAAAATTATTACACTCCCTGCGAGACAATCGTTACTTGAACCTGATATATGAAGTTAAAACATTACGACACTATGCGTTTACTTACTTTAAATATGCTGTGACCATTGACTCTTGATTGGCAGTTTACACTTAATACAAAGTTCGTTAAAAAACTGATATAAAAAGATGTCTAAGTAACTTTCTAAACGTTATTTTAAATGCCATTTCTGGACGTTGCGAACTCGCGCGGAAAACCAAAGATAACATGGGCCGTCGTCATTTCGCAGCTTCGGAGGACAGCGACGTGGAATACCGAAGGCTACAGAATCGAAACTCTGGTCGCACGTGCCGGCGCGGCGAGAAGCCTCCGAATGCGTTAACAACCACGACGCGGTGGAAAGTATACCTAGCCAGGCGGCGGCCAGAGAAGTCTCAACGGCCTTGGTCGTCGTGCGGTGTAGTCACCTCGCTCGCTGCGTGTCCACTGCGCCTGTGCCGTTCCTTTTCCATTTAGCTCGCGTGCCACAAACTCCGGCCTGTCCTTCACGCTACGTCCCGCCCACTGCTAACCCCTCCTTCCCTCCTCACTCCGTATCTTTAACAGCAACACTTTTAACACAGTCTGCGCCAATTCAAACACTTACTACCTAGTGCCCGGAGTGGTCGTTAATCACCGCCACATCGCCGATGTAGGATATCCGCCTGTGCTTCATGACAGTTGACAACAGAGAGAGAGAGAGAGAGAGAGAGAGAGAGAGAGAGAGAGAGAGAGAGAGAAACCAAATATAAAGAGAACATATTTATATATAATAGAAACATAATAAAGAGAACAAATCAAACACCATGGTTCAAGTTCGTCAGTTAACTCCTCACATTCTCGATTCGGTAACACTGATGTTATGGAAGCAATGCGCGTGGGTTGTTTATTGCGTCAATTCTCGCGGACTCTGGAGTACGATCAAAATTCCAACAGAAATTACCGCGTCTAGTTTACCGTCCAATTTTCTGTGTTTTCCTGCGTTAATTAACGCGTTCTTAGCCGAGTATGGTCTACAAAATTGCTTTAATTCATGTTTGATGGTATCGTGCCGCTAAGTGCTGAGTATCGTGTCTCTCCTCCAACCCCTTTCTTCAGAATGGGCCAAGCCGACACCCGACATTTTCAGACCTTTTGTTTACCAATGCCTTTCGCAGTACTAGGCGAAGGATCGACGCGACATGAACACTAGACATGTATGCTAGCACGGGCCTGTCACATTTAGGTCCTGTGTCATGACCCCTAGCTAAACGCGTGGATCAACTGTCATCTAGTCATACAAACAAACTAATGACCACTTGGACGACGAAATTATCCGTAGTTAAGTTAGCTCTTAGGCAATTACACGAAAGTTTTCGTTCGTTATTTCGTATGTTGGCTACACAGATTACTATTTTCTGGGGTGCTTGAATTCGTCTAATTTTTTTTTTTCGGACTTAGCACGAACATTGTTTGTATTGATTTATATAGTCAATTACTCGTGGACTTTTATTTGGGCGTGGGGTGCTTGGATGTATGAAAATGGTCTAAATGTGCGAAAAGAGTAACACATTTGATGAACCAGGACATTATTGTACTGAAGATTGTAACATATTTCAAACAAATGCTCGAAAACAGGTAGACATATTGTGTTTCATGACAAGAAAGTGCCTGCTGAATGCGTATTTTTTTCATCGCAGATAAAATAATTTTACTTATGGAATAAGCCACTGTTGCAAAACAATTTTAATTTATTTTATTTAAATTTAAATTCGACAGCAATATCAATAGAGACGGTTACACAAGGACAATTACTGGGACACGCCTTTGTTAACGAACCGTCTCTGTGTACGTCTGGGGTGATTACGGGGAACCACGGGAAACTGAAATCAAGATGGCCGGTGGCGATAAATCGGACTCGGGTCCTGCATAATACAGGGTAAAATACTTGGTCACCAAGTTGACACGATGTGTTATGTAGGATTGATCCTCGATGTGTTTTCTTTACTGACTTTCCAGAAGATGTTGTTTCTATTAAAATATTTTGCGTTTGTGATCTTGAATGATTTTTTTTGCAATGGTAGTATATAACCAACCTAAGTGTTTTTTTGGATACATGCCATTGCTAGCTAATGTTGCTTATTCGCAGACAGCTCACAGTTGCATAAAAGTAAAATGAGCAGCAAAAAACGAATAAACAAACCAAGGGAGTCATAATTAGCTGGAGTCAACAAAAATACAGATTATTTCGAAAAAGGAATATAATTGGTATGTAATGGAAAACGAAAAACGAAAAAGTAAGTATCAATCAGAATAGGACCAAATAGGTTCATTAACAGTAAAAATGACGGGCAAAAGATGAGAAAGACACAACTGAACACAGCGACAGAAATGGTTGTAGACAACACCACGAATATAACACAGACCATAACAGAAGGTTTTCTCCAACGAAAACTGGTGCGACGTCTCGGGAACTGGTATTGTTCCCGTCTTCAGGCCCACGAACAATCCGAGGAACTTCACCAGGCTGTGACGTCGCACCTGTTGTCGTAGGAGGGAACCTATTGTTATGGCCTGTATTATATTCGTGGCGTTCTCTTGTCTACGACTATTTCTGCCACTGTGTTCGTTTGTATTGTCGTCGTTGTCTTTTATGCATCATTGTTGCCGTTCGTGATCCTGTTTGGTTCCTGTCTGACTGACATGTACTTTTTCGTTCCTTTCGTTTTCCATTACACACTGAATATATTCTTATTTCGGAACTATTCGTATGTTTCTTGACTACAACCATTTCTTCTCCCTTTGTTTGTTTCTTCGTTTTTTGTTGCTAATTTCCTCGTCCTTTGTCCTTTTACGTAACTGTGATCTTTAGGAGAATCAGGAACATTCACTAAGATTGGCATATGCCCAGAAAAGCTTTTCAGTTGGTCATTTAGCATTTGTTTCATCTCATCATAAAATTATAAAATTTTCATAACACGCTGTTAACTGTTCTACCAATATGAAACAAGTATTAACATTACTGCATGTTTTCACGTGCAGGGATTATTCTTGATATAGATTGTCTTCAAAGGTGCTCAGATGCCGATGAATCACCAACATTAAACGTTCAAAATTTCGATATAGTCATTTTCCTCATGTGTTATTCCTTGTTATGCATATGTTATCGGTCAAATTATTTGCATGGTCCTTGACTTTCAGCATGCGCACCTTACCTCAGTTAGTTAGACATACATTCATGCATTCCAACGTTTCGCTCTGCAACATGCTTACTTGCATAAATGGCATTCCTGTCCGGTATATTCGTCATATCAAATGATTGTATTGTCCGTTACCAGAGGAGTTGGTAATTATTTGATTTTGACGTTCGAGCTCCGATTCCTCGAAAAGCACAGAGTTTAGCGCAATTACACGAAGTTACCTTTTTAGATCAGGTTAATCCATTGATGCTCAAGGTAAACTTTCTATGAAACTAAAAAAAGTGAAATTTTCTTCATTCTGTGGAACAATTTTTGACAACGATTTTAGCAATAAAATTGAACTTTTCTAGGCTACGTATTCAGAAAAGCCGTACGTGCATTCAACACTCTGTGTCATAAAATAGGTTAGTCTCAAATTTCACAATGTGTTGTCCTGTAACTTTCAGCTCAGAATTTCGCAGTGATAATGAAGTTGTATTTTATACAGATCAGCTGTACGCTGAATGTGTTGTTAGCACTTAGTAAATTTTTTTTGTCGTATTTTTTATTTGTAATTTGTTATAAAGTCATAATGTTCTTGCAAATAACCGTTTTTTTTCGAAGGATGTGTCTAAAACACATAGCAAATTTTAAGTATGCCCAAAATAAACCGAATATTTATATGTTCAGCGCGATATTTAATTTAAGGTTGTTATAGTTGTTTGAGAATATTGACGTGTTTAGTAAATAATAGCACTCTTAACTACTTTTGTATTTGTATTTCATCTTATTTTATACATAATTAAATATTTGAAATGGTCCAATACGTCAAACAATAATAAAGCCAGACTAACGGCGTTAAGGGAAAACTGAACGCGTCTGACTTAGGTTGCAAATTACACAAAAGTTATAGAAAGAATCCAAAATTAGCAGGAAAGTATCTAAAAATATTTTGAATTCGCTTAACCCCAATCGCAAGGCTTTGAACTGGACATAGAAACAATAGAGAGTAGTAGTATACCGTGGTTTATGTTGAATGGTGGAATCCTGTATGAAAAACCATGTTTGCAGGATGACGGAGCAGACGTGTACAGCCTGCACGTGACCTCTCACATCCAGTACAGATACGCCAGCACCGTGGTCAGCAGCAGGGTTGCCAACACTGCCAACATATCCAAGGAGGTGGTCTTCAGCTTCGTTCTGCCGGAGACAGCCTTCATAACGGGATTCCTCATGTGAGTACCTGTGTTCTTCTCCTACAGCTCGCACAATCAGTGTCCATAACCACAAACTGATAGTTCATTATTCCGAGGCAATACTTCAAATTCTTTTTGGGTGATGCTTATTTTGCAGCGATAAACTTTTATTGTGTAGAATATATTGTTAATTAATAATTTAAGTAAGTTTTGTGGCTGCAAAATATGTACATACAGACATTCAATGAAGTTGTAGATAGTATTTGTCGAATTCGTTTACGTATTTTATAAGGCCTGGGATGATAATACTTCTCGCCCCGACAATTTATAATTCTAGGAGTAATCATCTTCCGGAAAATAAACAGTGAAAATGAATTGATGCTCTTCACCAACAAAAATATTTACGAACTCTGTTGTATTCAGAGTTGGATCTTGATGAGCTAGCGAATCCAGCTAGTGCCAAGAAAACACTCCCCACATTGCAACATCGCCAAAAATAAGCTCCACGAGTTAGGTCAGGTAAGACTGGTCCATGGATTAGTGTTGTTTTCGACAGTTTATGGTGATTCTCTGACCACATAATGCAATCTATTCCTCTCTGATAACAAAGGCGTCCAACGTAGTCGTCGTCTGTCGCTGCCCAAGGTGACAAGGAGGTGTGAGTAATGGTGTGTTGCTGCTGTTTGCTTTTCTGAGTAGTACTGTTCAAACATGCAGTGGCTTGCGACAGTGTGAAGTGTCTGTTTGCTTGCACAGTTCATGTGTTTATTATTTTTGCCTTTCTCATTTACGAGCAATTCTCTCCCACGGGTTGTCACTGACTGAACATTTTATGATGTATCATTTATCTCTCGACACTGTGATAAGTGACAAAATTAAGTACCAGTAGACTTCGCACTTACTCTTTTGACATAGTAAAATTACCTTTCATATATATATATATATATATTTTTTTTTTTTTCAAAATGGCAGTAATAAAATATTTACAAAAAAGCCATGTCAAAACGTGTTTGTAATTTGTCTCCAAAGTGAAAATCGTGGGTGTAACGTTACCCTGAAAATAGACTTACAAATTACATTTTAATTGAAAATAACTTTAATAAACGTAACTTTTTATAGTGTCTTTGAAATGATTTTGCTTCATTCTAAGTAATTTAATTTGGAGATGTCATTGGCCTATTATTGTTCAAATGGATAACGACACCACTCTGATAATTGAACGTAAATCGCTCTAGTCGAATGAGTGCGTCATAACCACTACTCAAAGCAGGTACTCCATACAGTGATGCAAAACATATTATTAGTCATATTACGAAATGTCTCAGTTGGTATGTAGACAGTGAATAATTTATTGTTTCTAGTAACAGTGGGTTACCTGGATGTAAGATTTTGTAAAAATTGGTGAACATTGCCACAAACTTATGTTTTATTTTAATGGTGCAGTTTTCTTTCCTACAGAGTGCAACTGCTTACAGTACTATACACCTACTTTTACACCATCCATGTATCAAATCTTAGGTGATAAATCCGTCGCAACAAAATTATTGCAACACTCCTATTAGTTAGATTACATGCCTTACATGGACGTCGCAATGCCGACATATGTTTCAGGCGTTACGAAAAATACAGTAATTTTACATACAATTTTCTCGAAAACGGCTTACTCTTAGAATTTTCGACAAGACGGCCTTGTTATTCTTCCGCGCCTGTTTTGTATTCTGTAGTAGAACATGATTTATAGTGACGTGTTCCTTAAGAAATACGCAGAAGAAAAGTGTCGTGCCCCATTTGAACAATAGTGTGCCAATGACTTTACCAAACTAAATCACTGAGAATGAAGTTGTAATTTATGTGACACTGTTCAAAGTTACGTTATTAAATATTAGATAGTTTTTGAAATTTTAATTGAAATTTTATCTGAGAGTTTGTTTTCAGGTTATTATTACTCCCACAATTTTTACTTTAGGGACGAATTGAAAACATATTTTCGACATGTTTTTTGGTAGCTATCACCACACGAAATCGACACACTTCGCCCTCACTTATCCTGTATATATAAAAAAATGCAACAATTTCAGCGAATCTTTATTTATGTACTGTAAAGAACGAGTCAGAACGAAGTGTGTTAAATTTGCGTAGTGAATGTTTCTGAAAAAGCAAGACCAAAATGTGTTATCGATTTTTTTTTCGTAAAGTGAACTATAGTGGGAGTTATTATACCTTGAAAATCTACTGAAAATGTGATTTATTTAGAAGAAATACAAAATATCACTTGATATTTAACAACGACACCCTAAATAGTGTCAAATGAATGAAAGATAAAGTTGTTATTAATAATGAAATGCATTCTTGAAGTTGATTTTCAGGGTAGCATTACTCCCACTACAATTCATTCACTTTACGAAAAAATTGAAATTACATTTGCGACTTAAATTTTTATGAGCTATCACCAAGTGAAATTAAAACCTTCCGTCTTGAATAATCCTGTGCATTACTGTCGTAAACGTACCTTCAAAACAACTTCACTGTTCACAAGTTTCGAAAAAAAGTGTTGCACGGAAAATCCGTCATGTACGCCGAATCTATGACAATACCCAACCGAATTGTTCCAAATTTGACACGTATGGAATACTTCAGCTGACAATGTTTAAATATAAGTGGCGGAGATACTTACTTTGAAGTTAGTAGCTCTGTAATAATTTTTGTTGACCAAAAGTGTGCTGCAAGCACTAATTTCATTTACCAAATATGGCCCAACAAATGTTACCATGATTGTGACAAGTCATTTAAACGGACGTGATTTTGACGGAATTACAATTTTTAAAGTGCACCTGTAGAAATAATTATGTTTAGTGTAATATCTACGATATAATTTATTAAATCTCAAACAAACTTAGTACAGTAATATTATTTTCCACACAACCAAAATAATATTATGTCTTCACAGAGCTTCGCAGTGACACATTTAACAAAGAATGGGTGAAGAGATTTTGGTGTGCGTTTAACATCTAGGTCTTTAGCCGGGTGAGGGGTGACATGAAGAGAATATGAAGTGGCGCGGGAATGAATTGGCGGGGGAAAACGGAAGATCCCCGAGAAAACCCGCCGAACAGCGGCGTCGTCCGGCACGATTATTTTACAAAGAAAATAATATAATCTCTTGGACACTTATTGATCTTTGCTCATAAAATTTGGTCCCGTAGTAAAGCTACAGTGGACAATGTAATCACGCATATTTTTTAATGGTTTGGTCATAAATATAAAATATATTAGTATACACTGAGAACAACCCATGTAGGCATGCTGGAACACATCTTGAAGGCAAAAGACGTTTCTTGGTTAGAATCTCTGATAAAGCATATATGTGTTTTTGTGGTTGCCTCATTGATTGTTTCGTAGGTTTAATGTCAAGTACTGTACAGCAATAATCGATTTTCCTTGTGCATGTACACTATTAAACTCATTTTTTTACTTATGGCGAAGTCGGAATTATTACATTTTTTCTGCTATACAGATACATACTTTGTCACATCGAGATTATAAAGAAATAACATATACGATGATTATAAAAATGCTGTATTTTACATATATTTTTTAGCAGTATAAAATTTCCCGAACAACAAACAACCTAGTTATTTGTTTAGGAAAATCTAGTGCATTAATTTTATTTAGATGTTTCATAAGTATATACAACTTTTGACAAGAGCATGCAATGTTATCATTAACAATAATATGTGTACATACATACTAAATTTATACATAATGTGGCGTAGATATGCATATCCCCAATAAAAGTAATACAGCGTGACACGAGCAAATGAAAATGATCAATAAGGACTGCTAGGCACATTTACAGCCATACAGCAAGATAATGAAAATAACGACACCCTGAAAGTCATGCGACGTTTATAATGCACAGTCGCCTTTGCACGCGAAATGATAACGGACGCAGAATGTACGGGGGATGGGAAATCCATGTTCATTATCAGACACACAACTGTGTTTTATTTTAATGGCGTGGGTGCGGAGATACTATTTTCTTAAACTACATTCCTCAACTATACGCAGGTATGTCGGTTACTTGCGGCGAACTGGGCACTTCATACATGAGCGTTTCGGGTTAACCCGAGTAGGCATTGGCTTCGAATACCCATTTAAACCGACAGGTTGAACCATAGCTGAATTTGTAGTTGCTGAACATAAATGTTAAGATTATTAATTAAACACCTCATAAAAGCCTGATTTGTTAAACGTTTACATATACTTACCTTTATTTATGTCCAAGGAACAATATGCAAATTGTAGGTTAAGCCACTCTTACCTGATCGTGTTTACTACCTGAACGTTACTTCCACCAAATAATGTAACCTAAAACATTTTAATATTTTCACTAAACTACTGACTTAATAACATATAAACTATTTTGCAATTAGTTGCAACACATAAACGTAAAAAAACACACACTTAACCACACACTGCATAAACATTACTTAGATGACAAGCAAACAGCTGATTCGCAGAATACTTTTTTTTATGAGCATGGAAGAATTTAGAAGACCATATTTTGCACGTTGTTGTATATTTCTTTCTGCTAAACAACATACTAACTTCATTATTTAAGCTTTCATGCGAGTGTAGCAGAACGAGCCAAAGTCGTCTTGCTTGCACTGACATAGGCACATATTTAACCATAAACAAAAGTTATTTCATATGTAAATGAACGGTTGTTAGTAATATGAACACGCGAAGTATCTATTCAAGTTTATTTCCAGAGAGACCCGATCAGCTTGCACGTCCTAGTTTCTTTAAAAATCGCCGCTGACGTGAAAAGAAGCACGGATTTGTATACATTTAAACGGCTATTACGAGCAATTTGGGTACAGAGTGACGTCACAAGATTAGAGAGAGACAGATATATAAGCCTTTATCTATGTATTTACATATTGTTTCAATCAATAATCAGTATATCTAATATTCAGCATCTCTCTGTACAATGCCACAGACCCGCAAGAGAGTGGTACCGTCTACTTTTGGATTCAGTGATTAAACGTTCTTGGAAGAAGATTAGTACGTTACGTCAGTGTTTTAGCGTGTTATAAATAAAAAGTGGTGACTAACGATGTTGGTGTGTATTATCTGACGGTTAAAGGAAAGAAAATATTGGCACCCCATGTCTGCCAATTATTCATTGTTTTTAAGCTTGTCATTTCAACTCTTATATTACAATTAGTTTGTATTTAAAAGAGGGCTATGGACAACCACAATTTGTTTTTATTTTACATTGTTTACAGACATATACAATAATGAACATTGTTATGGACTCGGGGAATTGTAACGGTGTGGAAAACAACCTTCAAGCATACTGTTTATTTACGTGCATGAAGAAATCAGAATTGTTGTAGGAAACATACTTATGATAAAAACAGTGACAATAACCACGGTTCGTTGGTGTTAATATCTGCTAGCATGGCAAACGTTCATAGTAATAACTGCATAACTGATTATTGTGGAGGCCAGCAACAATAAACAAAGTTACTATGTCAGAGAACCTTGTATAGTTCCTACAGCAATAACAGCTGCAATGAATATATTGGGAAGATAATAAAACACTGTAGATTTATTACATTTCTGATTGTCGTACGATAAAAATATAATCGCAAACCAAACGTGATTCTGGCCCTTATTAAAAGGGAACTATGGCTCCTCCAACATTCGACGACAGTAATTGTGCAAAGAAGGGAAACTAATTTGTTTGTCACTAGACTTTTTACTGGACGTAGAAACTCGACACTATTTTGAGTTTTCGTTCTAGCGTTCATGTTAAAATATGGGTCGTTATCGGGCAGAGACTTCTTTCTTGAAGTACACGTATACCCAAGGTAGTATGTAAAGTGGTATGAAATTTAATTAATTAGTTGACAGAATATAGACGGAGATGTTTGACCAGCTACAATCAAGATTCATGTCGGCGTGATCCTATTAAATATGACTTCCTGATGATTGCCTGAACCTATCAGAGACATACATTCCATTACCTAGGGCGTGAAATTACTCAAAGAGCACGTGGTGGCGATGTTTGTTCCGGCGCAGGGCAAAATAAAGAGGATTTCTCTTCACTATAATTCACAACCTCAGGTTGAATCGCTTGAGTGCTTCAATCGTTTTATCCTTCAATACGCGAGCTTGTGTGCAAGCGCAGCGCCGTTTGCTTCGCGCGTCGGTGCCATTGTCTAGAAGATACATTCGGGCTCAAGTGTCTTACGTAGCATGTCATGTGTGTTGCAGGGAGGTGGATGGTAAGGTATACAAGGCTGGTGTGAAGGAGAAGGAGGCTGCAAAGAAGGAGTATGACGACGCCATCAAGGGAGGACAGACTGCGGGACACGTCGCCCAAAGGTACGCATGCAAGGCTGTATCAGCCAAGTCACGGGGGCAATTCCATCTGAAATACCTACAGTATCCTTCACGCATATGTATTTACATGCAGCTAGATAAAAATGTATTATTCAGTGTTTCCCGTGAAAATAATCTTGTGAGTACCATTGGTAAAAGTGCACGAACCTCAGCTCACGCAGATTTCTTCTATGACCCGATTCTCTTTCACTTTTGTACGTTGCTCTTTGGTCATATTTTGTAGCCTCCTTCATTACGAGAAGCATATTTAGAGATTTTCTTGAAATGTAGCTACTAATTATCAGTGATAATGTGAAATATGATACCGGGAATGAAAAAAGGTCGGTGATTATTTTAATATGACCAATGGTAACGCTAAAATGGATAACAAAATAAGAGCCTTCGGTATCGAGATTGTGGGTTGGAATCTCGCATAGGTAGCAATTTTTTAAAAAAGAAACTTAAGTGTGTGTACGACGTACGTAGTTAGTTAGCACCAATCGATCATTCTAAAATGAATTACAACTTGCTTCTGGCAGCAAAAGTCAATAATAAGCATGACATTTTAAGGGTTTTACGGGGCGTAGTATCGAACAGCGCAACGTGTTAATAAACTTTGTCACCCTATCTACATTTTCCTTAAGGTTATAAGTTTATGGTGATATGTTAATGCGATTATCTGCAGTGTTTCTTTTTATATTACGGGAATGCCGGCTATCACAAAACATATCTTTAGTAGTATATATGAGCAGAATCAATTAAATATATAGCTCTGAACTTTTTTTTTCAGTGCTCGCAACTCTGATAGGTTCACGGTTTCCGTCAACATTGAAGCTCAGAAGAAAGTCACATTCAACTTGACGTACGAAGAGTTACTGAAAAGGACGTTGTCTAAATACAACCATGCCATAAATATTGATCCAGGACAGGTACGATACAATAATCAATTATTTTTATATTTACTGCCTCATAAAACTACTATTATTCAGAGTATACCGTTACATTTTAAACAACATTATTTATTAATTATTTTTTTAACTAATCCTTGTAAAAGAAAATTGTACATAGATTAATTCCTTACACAATACATGTATCTAAAGTTTAAAATAGATCGCAGGCTTTCGCTGCCGTTGTCTGCATTTTCTTGGCTTGTGGGTATGAGCCGCGTCTGAAGATTGTCTTGCGACTTCCTGATGATGGCAGCTGCAACGACTACCGAAATGTCGCAAGACAATCTTCAGACGCGGCTCATACCCACAAACCAAGAAAATGTATCTAAAGGTATTTAATTTTCTTAACGATGTGTCAAAGTTTAATATTTAATTGGGTAGAGAGTAAGTAAGTTATTTTAACTAAGTCATGTGAAATTTAGTTTTTGTTTTCCTATTTTATATTGACTTATTCTAAGGGTGAACGTTCAGTATTCTTTATTCGGTGTAATTGCAGATTGTCCTGGATATGGCAGTAGAAGTCCAGATCAACGAATCCAGTCCGATTACATCTCTCGAAGTAACAAACCCGAAAGAAAGCAATGAAATAGACTACGAGAAATCTTCTAGTAAGTGTCTGGTTCATTCTTTAGCGACTATGGACACCTTTAAAATGTGTTTATCGCAATTCTTGTGCGCACAAAATGAAAGAAGCGCACTTGTGCTAATTATTAGTAAAATCAATTGTTGTTGAGGCGGCATATTTAAAAAAAAAAGTGAAATAATTCTGTTTTTCTTGCTGGTTATTTTATTACACAATTTAAACTTGCACGTTGATTTCCAAAATTAAATTAGCTTATAGCAATTATTAATCTCGTTGAGGAGAAAACAATGTACGATTTCATTCAAATACTGAGTTTATTTGTTTATGGCAATGACCACTTTTATGACAGTACTCCTACTTGTTTCTGTATTGCTGATTGTATATATGCTGTCACATCGTACAAATGAAACTGGCAGCTCTAATTACTTTTGATTCAAAAATTAAGTAATATAATATTGAACAACTGGATCAATACAACTTTGTGAAATAAAAGAACTATTCTCTAATCTTTATTTGTGTGTACCTGCACCTTCATTAACGTCGTTGACTTTTTCCGGTACATTATTGGCCCAATGAAATGAAATGTGTATAGAAAAGGAATGGCATATCTAATTGTGGCAACATTTTGGGAAACGTATCTTAATAAAATACTTACGATTACATCATAGTATACAGAAAAATCACATAGGCTACAAAATTCCAGGTTCATATCTGTGGAGTAACAATTTCAATCACAAACAATACAATAACACAAAATGAGGATATAAAAACGAATCCATCATTCTTCTTAAAAAAAAAAAAAAAAGAGGACAAGCTCCAAAAAAAGAAGCATCACTCTAAATGTATGCATGTTTACCATTGTGTATCATAGAATTTCTAGCGCACTCAATAAAATGTGTTTTTTTTTTTTTTTAACAAAATTAAGATTATTTCTAAACTTTTGTAAAAATACAGGAAAAATTGGACATCATGTTGATAGAGAATATGATTAATTAATATTGCGTTTCAGGAAACATGCACAGGAGGATTTAATTCTCATCAAATATATGTTTACTTATTTTGTATGTTTTATATTACGAAGTGTTTTGATTTTACATTATTTCACATAAAATATTTATAAAAAATATTTCTGGCAACTAGTTTGCAAAGAACAATATTTTTATAAAAACCTAAAAACGTTCCTTTCTTGTGTAGTAGTAACAAAAATAACTGTTTTAACGTTGTGTGTGGCGTGGTGTGATACAGACAACCCGCTGGCAAAGATCCAGAGACCATCCCCCAACACTGCTACAATACGCTGGGCGCCGTCCACAGACGATCAGAGGGAACTGAACGAGGAGGGTGTCAAGGGACAGCTGGTGGTGCGATATGATGTCAACAGATCAGCAAATCCCGATCAGATTCTGGTGAGCATCACTTAACGTCACGTTATATATAGTGACAAGTTCAAACATAAAAAAAAAATATTTTCTCAAGAGAAAAAAAGTATGTTATGTGGTGTTTATGTTCGATATTTAGCTTCTATTATATATACAAAAACTAATCAACATTATATATATATATATATATATATATATATATATATATATATATATATATATATATATATATATATATATTATACAGTGAAGCCCTGAAGAGCCTACTCTTTGTCGGCACAGCGCGCCAATATTAAGTAATTGTGGACCTGAAGAATTCGTAGAAGTGTATGTTTCCAGTCCTCTCGTGGCGAGAAAGTCGTGTGAGCAGAACATACCATAGGTCTCGGAAATTCCTTGCTTCCAATCCGGGAATAGAGCACTTTGGTGCTCACCGACTTTGTGCACAAACCCCACGAGGTAAAGTCGTAAAGGTAAATTGATTTATATTTACATTGGCATAGGACGACTATATACTATATACTATATACACACCCACAGCTAATTTCGCTTGAGTCTTGTTGTTCTTAGGGAAGTGGGTACCAAGATCGCCAGTAGATCGATAAGGAACTCTATACTTGGGCCATGTCACTTCTGGAGCTGTGAACGTTAGGCGTAGCTGTAATGAGATCTGTGCAACTTGAACCCTTAGAAAATAATACGAAGAAAAAAATACCTTTCATTACGTGTGCAAACATAACAGTTTAATGAACTGTCAGCATTCTCTAGCATAGAATTAAGGTGCACAGTTACAATTCTAAACATGTATTTATAAAGTTACAATAAATATAGCGTAATGTTTTTATAAAAAATGTCTATTAAAAATTAATAATAAGCGTAATAATGGGTGGACGGGTAGGAAGATAGGTAGAGCTTAACCTTTACTCCACAGCAATAGGTTATAAGGGTATGAACCAGTGGATATGATAAAAAGGGACTTTAGAGGATTTTCTTGGTGTGATTTCGGGGGATAAACACGGAAAACCTAAATCAGGATTGCTAGAAACCTTCCTTCCAAATGCGAGTCCAGTGAGACATCACTGAGGCATGGCTTTAGAATCAACGTAATAATATCATGCGTTGTTTGATGGACCAACTTTCCAAGGATGCAATAGTGTTTAAATGTGATTGTGAATAGTTAACCAAAGACCAAATTAGAAATAAACTTAAAAAGTCTTCAGTCAACAGTGGTGCAGGGCTGCAAGCTGCTGCTGCTTTCTTAACAGTCGTCGAAATGAAATAAATTGTGGAGTTATCATATATATATTCATAATATTTATCCTTAAAATTTGGAGTAGACTGATTATAACTGGAAATTTAAGAAGATAAATCTCGGAAACTAATATTTTTCCAGGGAAGGTACAAAATTTGTGTCTGTATATAAATAAATTTACGAATCCAGTAAAAATTGAGAAATTTGTACAACTTTACAGCTCATTTACTGATAAAAAAAATTGGGAAAATTTGATATTACACATATTTGATGTATCACTAACCTCTATGTCTCCCAAGTGAAGTAAATGTTATCAATTACATGTGCAGGTGAACGAAGGCTACTTCGTGCACTTTTTCTCACCTGAGGACCTCCCTACTCTGCGCAAGCACGTCACCTTCGTGATGGACGTGAGTGGCTCCATGGCAGGTCGCAAGATAGAGCAGCTCAGAGAAGCCATGAAGGTCATCCTGGATGATCTGAACGAGGGAGACTTCTTCAGCCTCGTCGTATTCTCCACTGATGTACAGGTGAGGTCATCGTTGGGAACACAGGTCCCCACAGTTGCCTTTAGTTAAGTACTTCTTTAGACCATTACGAATCTCCTCCACCAACCCAACATCGACGCCAGAGCAAAAAGGTTCTGCCATATTTTGATTGAGTAAATATTGCTTATACGTTAGTCGCGTTGGCACGCAACATTTGCAAAGTCATCAAGCAGCTGACTTCAGGATATATTAGTTTCATTGTAAATGCACATTAGCATTTGTCTGTACGATGTGGCCAAAGCATTTCAGCGTTGAACGCCTAATATCTGATAATCTGAGGCTATGTCAGGAATTTTATTAGTTGTAAAATAGTTATTTACATGAACGTCAAAAAACTATGATTTCTCATATCAATGGCATTACAATGTGACAGAATTTCATCCAGAAGGGCAGTATATATCTTTCGTCCATCCACTCAACAACTGGAATCAGTTAAGGCAATAACCATTGCCATTCCTCTTCCTTCTGCTCTTCATTTACTTCTTAATATTTTTACTCAGTTTTATGATGTTTTTTTTCGCAGAAAACCTTGTCTCCACTCTAGTCAGTAGTACCCTGACTTTTGTCTTGAGCATTTAACTGGATAACACTTCATAGATCTTCAGAATTTTGCAATTCATGTCCCATGTCATATTCCTCGAGACTTCTGATTCTCATGACGAACGCTAGCCATACTTCATGAAGTCTACATCACCTTGTTGTACTCGTATATTTTCCAGGATTTTCTCAGACCCGATGTCACATTCTATAGCAGTTTATAGAGCACGTGGATGCTCGCACGATAATAATTGTGATCTTTGATGTATGCACTGCCCTGCCCGTGACATGTGACTTTGTCGCTGCAGGTATGGGACCCGGAGCACGAGCTGGTGGTACCGCAGTCGTGGAACTCGTGGTACTCGGACGTGAACAAGACAGATTCGCAGCTGAGTCCTGCCGCTGTGGTTCCCGCCACGCCGGACAATATCAAGAAGGCGCAGGAATTCGTCAAGAACCTCCAGAGTTACTACAGTAAGTATAGTCATAGACATGTTAAGAATTTTGTTTTATGGCTTAGTCACACACATTTAGAAAGTGGTAAAGTTCACAATTTTCCGTAATTAGAGTACGCGGATATCATCTCCCTACTTTAGATAGCTAATGTGACGAGTAATGATTACCAAAGAAGCGTTGTTAATTTCCTCATATTTCACAAATTGTGTGTGTTAATCTGTTAAATATATCGAGAATGCCAGTAAGTCTAATGGAATATAAGAATGATGACATGTGGGGTGACTTTGGGGAATTTAAAAGAAATATTTGCAGCATACTTGACAGGCCTGAGCAAAGAAATTAACTTCCGATAATTTCTAAGTAGAAAATGTGACTTTTATTCACAGTTGAAACATATGGAGAATAAGAATTATGTAAAAGTGCCCGAAAGTCACCCCAAGATTCCAAAGTCACCTCAACTTACGTTAGAAGACCCAAGAGTTGTATGGCAATGAAACCGACAAGGTTCTTTAACTCGGGGTGAATTAGTTGCATAAACAAACAATTTTTCAACATTATCTGGGAATTTGTACCATATTAAGAATTTGTTAGTTTACTTTTGTGGAACGTATAAGATAAATTTCGTTTATACGAATGAGAATTTTTGTGGCGTTTAAGCTACATTGCTACAAAAAAACTTTGGGCTACAAATAATGCGCAGGCAACAGTCAGTCCGTGTGACCACTTAAAAATGCCAATTTCACGAAATGAGTTATTTAATAATACAGTCCTGCATAGCAGTACCACCATCTATTATAGAGATGTTCTCGTGTGGTGTAAGGAAGAATTAAACTACTTCATGATTCCAGGTACGAACATCTACGATGCCCTGCTCAAGGGCTTGGAGCTGGCCCACCTTGGCAGGAACTTGACCGGTTCGGGCAGCGACGAGAGCAAACCAGAACCAATCATGATATTCCTGACCGATGGCGAAGCAAATGTCGGGGAGAGTGACCCAGAGAAGATCGTCGGGATAGTGACGGACAAGAACGGAGCGGAAGGCGTGTCCATATTCGGCCTCGAGTTCGGCGACTACGCCAATTCAAAGTTTCTGAAGAAACTGTCACTGCGCAACTCCGGGTTCTCTCGCAAGATCTACGAGGCATCGGACTCTGCTATACAGCTGCGTGACTTCTACCGCCTTGTGTCTTCTCCGCTGCTCGCCAAGGTCTCATTCAACTATCCCGAGGGCCAGGTGGGTACAACTCTACGTATTTTCACATTCAGAATATGTTACATCTTATTTGTTTTTAAATTACACAGTACATTAATTTTCATTTTAGAGTTACAATTATCGTTGACTAACTGCTTATTAAGTTTTTACATAGCCTTCCTCACGGTAGTATATTTTATAACTACCAATTAATTCTTTTCCCAGATTTTAAAGTATTTCAATCTCCCGTTTAAATCACTGACTACAAATTCTTGATTACTGATATTATACTAGCTTTTATAATTTTATTAATTTGTAAAATAATTCTGTCAATGCTCACGTATGCTGGAGAACTCAACATACCTACGTCTACATTCCCAAAAAGAAGCCAGTTACTTGTATGTGGTACTGAACGTAGGAAACCTGTGTAACTCACACGTTTACGCATATTATGCGGTGAGAATTCCCATAATGTTTCTCCCTACAGGTTTAAAAGTTATATATGTTTCTGGACAAAAGCTATGGCCAACGAGCAAAGAACATCCTTCAGATAAAGATAAATCTGGATGTGGATACACTGATAACATACAGACAAAACTTCTTGAGCTGTCAAAGCCGTTATTGGTAAAACAGCTCAAGAAACGTAACTTCGTAACAAAAACTGCATAAGATCATATTTATATCGATCACGAATTACTGCACGTGTGACATGTAAATTAAATCTTTATTTGTTTTTCAATTTCTTATTGTGTGTTTTAATGCATTCATTCGATATCAGTAAGCAAATGAGAGACGGTAGCATGCAATATACACAACATTAAACCACGTGTAACCAGAAAACATACACTTGCTTTACTCAGGTTTCCGCATTGAGAGTTACAAACGCAAAATAACTTTCTCCAAATAGGTTAGCTCTCTAGATTTTACAAATATGTTAAGTGACTATAACATATTGTTACAAGTTTGAGACATGAACTTTATATGTGGGCAATTCCCATGAGTTCTTTGGGATAGAGGTCTTATAATTACAAATAAAAGAGTTAAATTAAGTACTGGATTTAATAGCTCACAAAGCTACGAAATACACAAAACAGTAATCAACTAGAACTCTCACAACACAATTAGTTATCCACACAATTACTCCTGTGTCACAGACACGTTAATTAACTTTG